>CM021101.1:131399178-131572844 GCA_007115665.2 Sequoiadendron giganteum | reverse complement strand
GAACATCAGTGGGGTGTGGCATCTTATCCATTGCATCATATCAGAACACATGCAGATACGGTTTATATAATATATCAATATGGGGCTACTCAAGCTTCACCTCTCATACATACGAGGTTGACTCGCTAATGCTAGCTCAACATCCCAATGGTCGGCCATGCATAAACTAGCAATCAATGCTATTGTACTCAAAACTGTGGGGTTTATGCTGGCACATATGGATCAAGTACATTGATCCATCGTAAGGGGAAGTAGTGCATAGGTTTCCTCGGGATCGGTTGAGCTAAGACCTCTCTGCATCGCAATGTGCATACGCTGTGCACTCCGCCCAAGAAACTTTGTGATTGCTGCTACCCCTTCACGGATTGAGGGGCTAGAGAACCAAAATAAAAGAATCTATGAAACTATCTTTTGGATACTCTTATGTATATATAGATTTTCAACCACACATGGGTTGGCCCTCAATTAAGTAACATACAAACACACAAAATGGTATGGTTAATCCCACACCAAATACCACATATTCTGAATGGATGGGTACACCGTATCACCATCCCATGGACCTTATGGGTTATGCGCCCACAAAACAAGTAGAGGGTATTCACAACACTCAACCAATGCACAGTTATTGGTTTCTCACATTTATAGGGGGAAGAAAATTACATACAAAATTCCATAAGTACACTTATTTCCATCAATGGTGTGATTCATACTATTACATCTTTTCCACAGATCACATGATGCTAAATATCAATGTCATGATCATCGTGATCACTTATAAAATTCGCTATGACAACATAATGGGCTCAGATGAAACCAAAGTGCCCAATGTTTGAACCTAGGCTCTGATACCTATGATGTAATGCCCCACTATGTAAACCCCAAGGGACAACAAAATACCACACAAATTTTATTTTATAAAGCGAAACATAACATAAGATGCATATGTACATACATTACCTGAAGAGAAACTAAACGTTTACAACATCATCTATGTCCTCTGGGGTACACGGGTTGGCATTACGAAACTAAACTTTTACCAAGACGAAAGTGAATAAAAACCAAGATTACATAATGATGACATACAACCATCCATGGTCAAAAGAGAGGAAAAAAATACAACATTTTATTACATTTCAATTTATAGTTCAATATAATAGTGTGGAGTATATTTCTATAGATACAACACATCAGATGGCCACCACAAACAATTTACAAAAGGTAAAAATAATACATTACAACCATTTCAAAAGTACATTACATCACTTCAGGAGTACATTACATCACTTCGTGCATCAAATACAAGAGTGTTACATAAGTGAAGAATAAGGTACAATAATGAGTAATAGTCTTCAACAATGTGAAGCTCTGGAAAACTCTGCATCCGCTTCCGCATCGTGAACACAACTTGGGAACCCAATGGGGTGCGTAGCATGTTCCACTCGACCATGTGGACCTGAAGGCCCACCCCTCGTGCTAGGAGATGACAAGAAAGGACCCACAACCAAAATAGACAAGCAAAACGATTGCAAGACCAAACCACAAGATCAACAAAAACATATCATACAACACTCTCAACGACCACTTAGAAGGTGACTGCTTCCAGAGGCATACAAAAGGAAAGCAAGGGATTCTATGAAACCAATATTCATATACTCCCAACTGAAGGGTACACAAATACTTGGGTTCCCAAAGAAAATCACATCATGGGACTCCAGAATGACTATGTAAAATCTTCAAAGGAGACAATTGTAGAATAAAAGTAATACTCATGACAACGATAAGAATCCACCGAGCACATCTCAACTTGAGAACCAATCCATTAATTCAACTTGAAGAACCAACCAAATTCTTCACGCTCTTGCTAATTAACTACTTATACAAAGAGAGCACTTATTCAAGCATTAAAACCAAATAACAAGGCATAAACAATCAATGAAATGTGATCGTGAGTACCTTCACATCTCATACGATATTAAAAGAAAACTACGTAACTAACATATGGAACAAGCTCATTAACCATAATGAAGACATTTGCAAAATTAGATCAATTAAAATAGTCTCATATAGATAACATCTAGGTAAGCATGGTTCCATTAAGCAGTATAAATTCTTAACAAGAACTAGGTTTTGTCAATAGCTTCCAAGATAGTATAATAGTTTGACTAAGGGTCGTACTCTAATATTATTCAATGTCTACCATCTAGTAATTAATCAATGCCACCTTTGTATATATATCTTTTATCAATACAAAACATAAGATCACTTAGATAACAACTTAAGAATTAGCAAATAAGTAACAGATAAACTTTTCCAAACTTAAATATATCCTTATTCATTTTATTAACTTCCAAATATTGAAAAAAATCACCTAAGCAAGGTTCACTTCAATGTTATTATTAATTATGAAAATATTAAATATTACCCCTTGACTTCTAAAAGCACTTCAACATAATTTCATAACCTAATATACAATTCAATAAACCATCTATATGTTCACGCATCTCTTTCTTGGATTAATAAAATGATCATGGAATGAATTTAAATATACAAGCTACAATTTAGGATACAAATTTCTAGAATACCATAACATTTTGCATAGTCCTAGTGTACCCTTCTTCTAAGTGAGAGACACAACAATATGGTCTATTTTAATTTCTTAAAGTAAATTAATATTTCCAAATTAAACTTTTCAAATTTAAGTAAAAAGTAATAAATATTGATTTCTTTATTTTTTCTTATATTTATTTATTTATATATACTTAACTATTACTGCTTTTCTTGGAGATAATAGCTTACTCCAAATTCGTCTGAGGCACGATCTCGACCTCATCCCTTTTTCGGTGTTGGAACCTCTACACTCAACAAGACTTGATCCCTAGTGGGCTCATTTAGAACCTTTCAACTTCACCAGTAGACCAAGTACCCATTGACAATAAATTTAATTTTAAATAAACTTGTAATTAAATCTTTTTTAAATTTTTTTTAAATGCACTATAAAATAAACCTAATTTTAAATGCACTTGAAATAAATCTAATTTTTAAATACCCTTGAAAATAAATCTAATTTAAACACACTCTTCTTTCACCTAAGAAATAGGCATTTCACCTTCTAACTGTCAATTAACAATCAACATAAGACAATCTAGTTAATTTAACCAAACCAAACCCCTAATTATCCAGAATGTATAATTACTTCCCTTTAAATTTCATAATATAAATAACTTTTTAACCTCCTAATATATTTATCTTTATCCTTTCTCTCCGGTGGTGAAAACCCTTCCATTTTTCTTATAGGCATTTATTTATCAAATTTATCTGATTTCCATCTTAATTGACCTAAATCTTGAAGGCTTAAAAGAAAAGAGCATAAACCCTATTTCCCAAATCACTTATGAAATTTTAATGAATTTTAAATAATCTAATATATGTCTAATTAAGTTTAGAAACCATATTCTTTATCTAATCTAACAAATTACTTCCACGATAACTAAACTTACTTCCACTATAACTAAACTTAATTAAGAAAGATCTACATATATATTTCACTTTGCATTTCAGTAAAATCAACTTTGTTATAAACAATATACATATATACATATATATATTAATTATATGTATAATTTTTTATAATTCTATTATTTCTGAGAACAAAACACATCTAATAATAAAATACAATAGCATCCACAATATATAAATATAACAACACATAACCATATTTAATTCTAATTAACATTTTATAAAAATCAAAACCCATAGCATATATATATATAATCAAAACTCACAACATATATATATATATATATATATATATATATATATAATCAAAACCTACAACATATATATAATCAAAACCCACAACATATATATAAAATAAAAAACCACAACATATATATGATTAACCATATTCATTATAAAATAACCATTATTTTTTTAATATTTAAATATAATTTTTTTTAGCTGTTTAAATAAGCCATAAAGAAATTTAATAAACTACAAATAATATACAACGCACATATATATATATATACACACACAGTTAAAATAAAGAAAAAAAACATAAATTACACGGCCATATAAATTAGACATTATATAGCATATAGACTAGGAGCGCGGCTGGAACAAGGAAGCTAAATGTTTTCCATTTTAAATTTTTATTGCAAATCTAGGATTAATGTGGATTTAAGATAAAATTACCAACTTGAATTTACAATTGGAGGTGGGAATGGAGTGCGCAACAATTCTCCTTGCGCATTCTTCATTTAAAGAATTTAGAAATCTACCCCCACTAAGGTTGATTTCATCTATGGGAAAAAATTTCATTCTTAGATTAATATTTTACACGTTATTATATTAAATTAAATTAAATTAAACTTAAACCTACCCCATTTATCATTTTATCAGGTAGCATTAAGCAACCATTTCATCCTGAGATTCCTAAAAATATATTTATATTTTTGAGTAAATTCTTAACAAGAATAAAATATATAATATTATTAATCAAATAGTTAACATTATTTAATTAACTTAACAATATTATTAAATAGCTAATTGGGAATTTACATAGCTGAAATTAAAATATTATTATTTATAATTAATCAAATTAAATACTGACAATTCAAATAACATTCTTTTAATTTTACAAAACATAATGTACGCTCATGTTATAACACAATCACATTATGGCTTTGATGTGACTGAGTCTGAGGCTTGGTCATACCAATCCATAATGTGAGTGTGTTATAACATGCTCTCATTATGGATTTAAAAAAAAAAAAGATGAGTGGCCACAAATTGGCCCATCTTCTTGTACCCGCCCATGACTCTTTCTAACTAATAGAGAAGAGAAGTGAGTGTTGTTATTGTTGTCATTGATGTCAAAAGGGGATGTATGTCTGATATCCTACGTGGGAGATTATTGGTTTAATGAAAGCGAAGGACATAGTGTTGTCATGTTCTCATTGTACTAGAATGGTGGATTTTGGTTGGTAGAGATCAAATTAGTGTGCATATCTGATATGGGTTTCTTGAGAGCTGCTTAATGGTATAACTTGTAGAGGTGGGTGATAAAGGTTGAGCTCAATTTTTTTATATGTTTTCTCTTGGATAGGTTTAGGGTTTATAGATAAACCCTAATGGGTACATTCATGGTGCTAAATAGACTTTATATTCCATCGTTGACTACTTATCAGTTGTTGCAAGTTGCTTAAGTGACAACTTAAGCCCTTGGGTTTGTTGGAGCAACCAACCCTCTTTTCTAGTTTTTATTGGCTTAAAAACTATTTCACAATCATAACACTTTCTAAGTCACAAGGTAAAAAAATTTCCTTGATGAGATCAACGGTAGTGGTTGAGGCTTGAAGATTTAACAAACTTTCCACAAGCCTACTATGAATATGGTGTGTCCCCATTTTAAGCCCTGTAGAATAGTGGGAAATGGTGGAGATTGAGTGAAGGAGATTAGATAGTGTTTGTAGTATATGGTGGGACTAGATAAAGAGGAAGGAAACAAGAATTAATGGTGATGTGAAGGTGCATGGCAACAAATAATTAGTTGGTATAGCAATTCACATATCCATTTTGAATTGTAGAGTGTCGACAAGGTGACAGATGATGCTAGGCTACCATCTCTCTAAATATTTGGTGGGTTCATGTTTAGCTCCATGAGACAACATTCTTGTGACACATGTCTTGGTGGACCCCACTCTCAGCAAGCTGCATATGGTGAAGATCGACAAAAAATATTAAAGTAGATCGTTAATCTGATGGCATGTTTTAAAAGGTTGAGTGGTGAATGTGAATTGATGGATCATAGCATGAAAATCAATAGATCAATGTCTCAAGTTTAAATTGAGAATCCTAATGGCTAGGATAGTGTTAACAAGGGCTTCGACTACAAACCGACTCATGGAGTGAATTCAATTCGCCCAAATGCTCCAACTACTAGTTTTATTGGTGATAAGATGATCGGAAAGTTGACACAAACATATAGGCAATGGAGAATTAGATCATGATTTGATATAGGGAACACGAATTAAATGAAACTAAAACCCTAGCTATTCAATATGCTAGGAATAGAAAAATATTTGATTCTGATAAGTGAATGCATTACACGATGATCTAATGGCATTGAGACAAAAAAAATATCAAACCCTAGTAGAAGATTTGTACTATGTGCAAATTTCAAGGTAGATGTTGAAGGTCAGTGATGAACACAAACAGGGAAATTTTTTTTTGGAAAAAAAGAGTTCTACACAAAAGAGAGTGAAGTATATGCTACATATGAGCAATTAGAGTCTTTCGGAGATAGACAAAGAATACATTGAAATTTTTTAGGGAGAACTCTAGAGTGTATGCATGATCTCTAAAGGAAGACATAGAATGCACTAATAGAAAAGGTACAATGGATCTATGTAGTTTATCTGTAAGTCTTTTGAGGAAAAAAAAGAATGCACTAAAAGAAAAAGGGAGAGTGTAGATGTAGTGTGATTGAGTGGAAAAAAAAAAAGGCTAGAAGTCTTAATTAGGGTTCATCTTCAACTACAAAATAGAGGAGGTGCAGAGCATAGAACTAGATTACAAAAACTATAACAAGGAGTTGAGTAGTTGCAAGTTGAGTTGAACTATTGAATTGTGTTCTATTGAGAAAATTGTAATATCCCTTATTATAAATCCGATTGGTGAGTGCCACCGAATATATGGGTAAGTTCTTAGAGTAGGGAGTGGGTGCTTCCTTGGAGTAGGTGCTCCTAAAGGTAGGGGAATGTTGAACCTCCTTAAGGTTGGTGTCCTTAAACATTATAGCCAAAATTTTGATTGTGAGGCTAGATTAGGACAATATCTCCTAGAAAAACTTCTCACCATGGGTTTTCCATCTACATCTTGTGTTATGTGCATATTTATGCCTTTGCTTGTGATTATGTTAATCAAATAAAACTATGTTAAAATAAATCAATTTATTAAGTTATTTTAGGGCTAGATTTTAAGTTATCTACTTATTCACCCTCTTCTCTCAATAGATCATTTTGTTCTAACAATTAGTATCAAAGTCTATGTTCCCTAGGAGAAGCTTAACCAACTTAGGTAGGTCTTGGATAGGTGGGAACAATGTCAAGTCATAAAGGTTCCTCCACAAACAAGGCATCTCAGTTTGATGAATCAAATTACGATTTTTGGATAATTTTGATGGAGACATATTTAGGATCCTTAGGATTTGATGTTTGGATGCCAGTTAAGGATAATTACATTCAGGCCCCTAGTACCCCTCCCATTGATGTTGTAGGTAAGAAGGATTATGGGAACAATGCCAAAGAAAAGCATGCTATTCTCTGTAGTTTTTCAAGTTTAGTGTTTGTCAAAGTTATGAAATATCAGAATGTACATGATGTCTAGGAGAAGTTGAAGAACATCTATGAAGGGGATGACAAGGTAAAACTAGAAAAGTTACAAATTATCAGAGCTAAGTTTGAATGTATGAAGATGAGTGAGGAAGAAAAGATTGCAGATTATCTTTTAAAAGTTGAAGAGGTTGTAAAATCCATTAGAGATTTTTGAGAAGAAGTAAAAGAAATAGTCATTGTACAAAAATTTCCAAGGTTAATGAAAAAAAAGTATGACCCTAATATTTTTGCAATAGAAGAAAGAAGAGAAGTAGATAAACTCACTCTTGATGAGTAGCATGGAATATTTACTACATATAAAACAAGAATAGATTTAGAGCCATCCAAAAGAGAAGCTACATTCAAATTTGTGAACAAGGAGAATGATGAAACACCTAATAAAGGCAAGGAAGAAGAAACTTTGTCCAGGCATGAAGATACTGATGAGGAAGAGGAAAACTACATCAGAAGGCTAAGGAGAGGATCTGACAAATATAGAGGTAAGTTACCTATCAAATTCTTTGATTATAGTAAAGTAGGTAATTTTTTTGCAAAATGTCCATATAATAAGAAGGATAACTCTAAAGAAGAAGTAGATGGGAAAATGAAGAAACCCTACTTTCCTAAGAGAAGAATTATTTAGAGAAAGAAGAAAAGCCTATACATCTAAGAGGACAATGATGTATCAAATGACTATAGTGGTTCACATGATGAACATGATTTTTCCTTCATGATGAAAGAAAATGAATATCTTTTCATGGAAAAATAATATGAAGAACAAAAGGTTTGAAAGGTGGAAGACCTTGGAGAGGAAGGATAAGTTGATGTAGAAGAAGGAATTATCTATGCTCTAGATGAAATAGATGATCTTAGAGTTGAGATTGAGAAGTTGAAAAAGGAGAATAAACATCTGAAGAAATATGATCTAAAAGAGTCAGAAAAGATAATCAAGGCTCTTGAAGAATCTACATGGAATGTGGTAGGTTTAAATTTACAACTAGAGGAAACCAAGAGAATATAATAAGTGGTTAAATCCAAGTTTCAATATGAGGTTGATAGATGCACAAAACTTGAGGAAGAAACTGTTGCATTGAGAAAAGACCTTGAAAAGGCGAGAGAAAAAATAGAGAGGTTTGAAACTCAAAGGAGGATTAGAAATACTTGATGGTTTGTTGAGTACCCAAAAACCATCCACCAAAGAAAAATCTTGACTAGGGCTTGAGAAAGGTAAGAGTATCTTTATGGAAACTTCTATAAAATTATACGAGATATTTAGAGTAGGAGAAAAGTTTGGTTTAGTTGGTGAAGAATCATGCAAAGACAATACATTTGAAGATGAGAAGAAATCTACTAAGGTCAAGAAAACTAGTGAAGAAAAGAAGCATGTTGCAAATAAGAAGAATATCCAATTAGTACCTAGTCACTAGAAGGAGAGACAATATATAAGGAGAATTGATGCAGATGAATTTACAAGGGTGAGAGATACAAGAAAGCCAATGCAAAGAAGATCATCTCATAATACACAAGGAAATTCTATGACCAAGTATTCTTCATACTTTTATGGATATTGTTACACATGTAATCAATTTGGTCACAAGGCTAGAGAATGTAGAATCGTTCCTAAAAGGAGTACAAATTTTGTAAGTAAAAATCCATTTTCTCCTTTAGTGGATATAAATTTTCCATTACAACTGCAACAAAATTGGTAATATTTCCAAAGATTGTAGAACAAAGTTAATAAGACCAAACATATAGAATAATAAAAAGAAAAATACACCACCTAAAGTAAACAAGGAGTCAACTACTCTTGAGAAGAAGGAAGAAAAATAAAAAAAGAAACCTAAGAAGGTGTGGAAAGAAAAAGAGAAGAATTCCACACAATCAATGATTGCACAAATGACACTACATGCCAAAAAGAAAAATCTATGAGTGATAGATAGTGGCTTCTCCAAGCATATGACTAGAGAAAAAATCAATTTCATCAAACTCAATAAATGTAAAGGAGGATATGTGAGTTTGGGTGAAAATACAATAGTAAAGATATGTGGAAAAGGCATATTAATCTTAGATAGTTAAAATCCCACTAAAGATATCTTGTATGTTGAAGGACTAAAGCATAACCTGCTAAGTGTAATTCAGATGTGTGACAATGGTCATAAGGTCACATTTGATTCAAATGGTTGCAAGATTAGGAATTATGGAAAAAAAATTACACAAGGAACGAGAACTAATTCCAATCTTTACAATATTTGTGAAGTTAGAGGTCAAATCTGTCTGATGGTTCAAGTAGATGAGAGTTGGTTGTGTCATCAAAGATTAGGGCATGCAAAATTTGATAATTTACTGAGAGTAAGTTCAAATGTCCTGGTAGGACACATGCCTAAGATAACTAAGCCTAAAAATATAGTATGCAAAGAATCTTAGTAGGGAAAACATACATAAATTTTTTCCAACAAAAGAGTATTCAACCTCCAAGCCTTTGCAATTGGTCCATATTGATTTATGTGGACCTACAAGGACAAGAGAACTAAAAGGTGAAATACACTTCATGCTGATAACTGATGACTATATGAGAATGATGTATGGGTAACCTTTCTAAAGGAAAACAATCAAGCATTTGAAAGATTTAATATATTTAGGAAAATGGTTGAGAAGGAGATGGAAAGAAGAGTTAAATTCTTGAGATCTGATAGAGGAGGAGAATTCACATCAAGTGAATTTGTTTAGTATTGTGAGGCACATGGAATTAAGAGACAATACTTGGGACCAATAAATCTACAACATAATGGAGTTGTAGAGAGAAAGAATAGAGTGGTTAAGGATATGGCTAGAACTATGTTGAATGACGCCAATCTTCCAGATATGTTTTGGAGAGAGGTAGTTCATACAACATTTTACATTTTGAATAGAGTTCAAATTAGAGCAAACAGTGATAGCACTCCCTATGAATGGTGATATGGTGGGCTTACATCTATTAAGTATTTCAAAGTATTTAGTAGTAAATGTTATATTAAGATAGAAGATGAAAATTTGGGAAGCTTTGACTCCAAAAGTGATGAAGGAATATTTCTTGGATATTTGTCACAAAGAAAAACTTACAAATTCTATAACAAGAGTCTAAACAAAATTGTTGAGAGAATCAATGTTAAATTGATGAGAATATTAATCATATCAAATCTGATAATAATGACTTTGAAGAAAAATCAGATCTTGAGGAAGATGTAGCAAATGAAGAAGAACAAGATGAGGAGAATGAAAAAGCACCTGCAAAATATGTGTAGAAATATCACCCTGTAGATAATATTATTGGCGATAAAAATGGAGTTCAGACAAGAAAAAGACTAGCAAGGAACAAGGAAGAAGTAGATTTCTCTCTCTTGTCACAAATTGAACCTAAAATCTGTGTTGAAGTCATTAAGGATGAGAATTTGATTAAAGCCATGGAGGAAGAGATCAATTATATTGAAAAGAATAAAACATGGCAATTAGTTCCTAGATCCCCAAGAAAAAATATAATTGGCAAGGTTGGTGTGCAAGGGGTATGCACAAGTTGAAGGCATTGAATTTAAAGAAGCATTTGCACTAGTAGCTAGATTAGAAGAAATAATAAACTTTCTTCCATTCTCAATGTATAAAGTATTTAAAGTATATCAGATGGACGCCAAATCTACATTTCTAAATGGAAACCTAGTAGAGGAAGTCTACATAGAACAACTAGAAGGTTTTTAGTTGTTAGAAGATGATGATTATGTCTAAAGATTGAGGAAAGCATTGTATGGTCTAAATCAAGCACCCAAAGCATGGTATTCAAGGTTAGATTAGTACATGCAAGAACAAGGATTCAAAAAGGGATGTGCAAACAAGAATTTTTGTTTCAAATTTGAAGGTGAGCACATGATTATCGTTGTTGTATATGTGTATGACATCATATTTGGTCATAGAAATGATAAAATTTATCAATATTTTCTACACATATCCGAGATGAATTTAAGATGTCAATGCTAGGAGAGTTGTCATTTTTCATTGGTCTTCAAATTACATAAATTGATAATCAGATATTCATATCTCAAACTAAATATGCTAAGGAAATTCTCAATAAATTTGGTATGGAAGATAATAGACCAATAAGTACCCCCATGATAATTGGTTGTAAGTTGATAAATTCAAATGATTCAGTTGATGTAGACCAGACAATGTATAGGTCAATTATTGGAAGCTTATTGTACCTAACCGCATCAAGGTCAAACATAATACATGCAGTATGCATGGTAGAAAAATTCTAGGCTACACCAAAAGAGTCTCATGTGAACACAATGAAAATAATTTTTAGGTATATCAAAAGCATAATTGATTATGGGTTGTGGTATCCCAAGAGAAAATATTTTTCATTGAAAACATATACATATGCTAATTGGAATAGATGTACAAATGATAGGAAAATAATAAGTGGAGGTGCATTCTTCTTGGGAAAAAAATTGGTCTCCTGGATAAGAAAAAAGAAATATTCAATCACTCTGTCCATAGTAGAAGCAGAGTATGTAGCAACAACATCATGTTGTACTTAGGTCCTATGGATGAAGTAGACACTTAAGGACATCAACATAGAATACAAAGAACCTATCTCTATTATTTGTGTCAATTCAAGAGTGATAAACATCTCAAAGAATCTGGTGATGCACTCTAGGAATAAGCACATTTCAATCAAGTATCACTTCATCAGAGAAAAGGTTGCAGAAAAGAAAGTCAACATGGCATATGTACCCACCAAAGAGAAAGTTGTTGACATATTTAACAAGCCTCTTCCAAAGGAATAATTTGAATACTTGAGGCAAAAAATGGGAGTAATTGCTCCCACCTCATAATTCTAAATCTTAGTGATAGGTAGTGGGTCCAAGGGGAGCTTCATTGTTATTTTATTTATCCCTAAAATGGAAGAATGGATCAAGTCAGGAGCATATGAAATTTACAAATTTCTAACAACTTGATGGTTGCAAGAAGAAAGATTGTAAAAATTGGTTCAAAGCCCATGAAGTTGCACTTTTCCATTGATGTCAAAGGGGGAGAAAAATGGGGCAAATTTTCATGCTATTGAGCAAGAAAGAGAAAGATATGTATCAGGGTGAGCTGCTATGTTTGTGTTCTTATAGTAAATGCATGTTATTTGATAGTAGAGCAATGAATTTAAGTTTTAAAGTGGTACAAAAGATTTGGTTTTGCATCAATGAAAAAGGGGGAGATTGTTGGCATATTGTTGTCATTGATGTCAAAATGGGATGTTTGTGTGATATCTTACATGGGAGATTATTAGCTTAATAGAAGCAATGGGCATAGTGTTTTCATATTGTCATGACATTGCAATGGTGGATTTTGGCTGGAAACGATCAAATTGATGTGCATATTTGATATGGGTTTCTTGAGAGCTGCTTAATGGTATAACTTGCAGAGTTGGGTGATAAAGGTTGAGGTTGTTGATGATGATTTCACTTGCAGCAATAGTGTAGATAAAATCCTCACAGTCAGACTATGAGGAACCTATCCTTCTTGAAAGAATTAACCAAGGAAACCTTGAAAAGGGGGGGATTTTGTCCATGTAATAGGAAAAAGGTAGACTCAACTCAATTCCAAGTCTTTGATAGTTAGGTCTTGACCATACTAGGTTCAATTTAGGTTATGATGTGATATTTCTATTAATCTTAAGGGGTCTATGGTTATTACCAATCTCAAATATTAGTTTCATGAAGAATGATAAGCATTAGATACAATATTTCTAGTCCATTCATACAATATTTTCATGAAATCAAAAGATTTGCAATCATATTTCATGAACACCAAAAATTTGTGCTATCAGTTAAGTAGATTTATCTTTAAGCATTCAACATCATAAAAAAATAATATTTTCAAAAAATTTCCATTCATTCATCTATTTTTCGAAACATTTACTAAAATTTAAACATCTAATCTAAAATAAAGCATACAAAATATTAAAAAATAAAATTACTCCTAGTTATTCTCCACGCATGCCCCAAGAGTTAATCAAATAAAAGAAAACAGCTTTATACTTCACCAGATTGCTTCACAACTAGGCATAAAATGGTTCAAGCTTTTAAAGAGAGGGGTTTTGTTTGGACACCGAGTAGGTTCTGCATGCACCCTTAAATGACACAAAACACATTCTTGTTTGGATGAACTAAAAAGAACCAACTACAAAAGATACATGAGATAGGTAGCTATCAAATTGGCTTCAATATTGATTAATTTCTATGTGCATACAAGTTTTTAGTTCGGAATTATTTAGAAAATAGAAAAAAAAAACAAAACTTAAAGAAGTTTTGGCTCTTCCGACATCCAAAAATTGTGAACTTAACTTAAAAAGAAGTATCCCCTTGCCTTTTATAGAAGTAAGACACAGGGAGGATAAGACAAATACATCAGAGGAAATCTAAGGGATGAATCACATCAAGGAACATGGAATATGGTGATTGGTAAGGGAAATGCAGATGAAATCAACAAAGGTCAAATTTTATCTGCATGTTGAAGTCCTTCAGGTTTTTCATCTTCATATTATCACCAGGATAATAACAACTTGAATCGAGATAGTGTGTAGGAACTTTTCCATTTATTTAGAATGATTACTTATCATCCTATCCCTATACTTTGGTTCTCCCTCGGGCTTTCTACTCTTGGGGATGAGCTTCCTTGGAGGGTGGCACTTTTTGTGACCCTATGTGAAATATCGAGATCCCAAGTATTCCAGTGGATTCAAGCCCCTTTGCATACAACATGCCAAAATATGCAGCCCAATCTCGATATGATTCTATCCATGATTTAAATTTTCCTTACCATCCATACCCAAACTCTGCATCACAATCTTCTTCTCTTGCAATCACAAATTTCATATATTAAATCCCTTTAAAAAATACATTTATAAAATCTCATGTAAATAAAACCATCATTAATTTGTTATCATGTAAATCCATCATAAATAACACCCTTTCAAGTAAACCACATATATTCTTGTGTAATTATTCTTTTATACCAAGTTACCAGAATATCAGACTTCTTAGATAACCTTAAAATTTTAAAACTTTGCTTCACACCATTGCCTGGTACTTGATATTCATTATTCATCTTTACCCATGATTTACTAGACTTTGGTTTTACCGAAACTTCCATCTTTATTGGACCTCGACTATTAGACCAGAACACTTTGCTCAACACTTGCATTACCTTTTGAATTTTAAACATTCTCGGTTCTTGGCGTTCGATACCCGAAATACTTTGATTACAAAGTACTCTTTTAAAAGACATTCTCTTTTCTCTTTACTTCCAGTGATCTTTCCAACTTGCTAGCACCTTCCATAAGTGTTAGTTTTCACTTGGGATTCCCAAGTCTTATAGTCTTGGGGCGTGTTGTGAGACCACACAACAACTTGCAACCAATAAAACCAAATTTAAATCAAAACTTGGGATTAAATCGTCAGTTGTAAATTATAATTTATGCATATTTTAAAATAACAAATCTTTACTTTTACCTAGATTCTAACATAAAAATAGTAAAATTCTTCTAGAAATATCTATGTGTGCTCTAATTAATTCTAGTTTTCAGAACTTAGTGAAGAAAATTATTTCATTGACATTGAACTACATAATTTGGTAGTCCTCCAAAGCCAACCAAGGATAGAGCCTTGCTGTCAGTCAAGCGTCCATAGCCCCAACAAGGTTATCTCTATAATTCCCCCAAACATAGCTCTAGTGCTAGCCAGACATCCATAACCCTGGTAGAGATATTTGGATAGCCTAAAGAGTTAATTTTTTTTTGTATCTCTTTTGATATTTCATTGATAGGTCATTTTCAACACTCAAGAAATGAAGCCTACTATTAGGTTGGGAATTATAGTGATAGAGAATTTTACCTTTTTATTTTTCATCCAATGGAAATACCTTCATCAATTCACTACTTCCCAAAAACTTATTTAATAATTCCCTATTCTGGCTAAAATTTTCTACTTTTATGCAAAATCCTAGCTAACTGCAACTCGCTATATGTTATAAGATATGCATAAATTAAAATTTAGTAGAAAACAACTTAATCACCAAATTTAAATATAAATTTAGAACCATTAGTTACCACCCTTTCGATCAAATTTTATGGCAACTACTAAATACTTAGCTAGCAATTCTGATTTGATGGTGCTGCTCCACATTAATGAATCAAAAATGTCATTATTATACTTAAACATGATCACATTATTTTGCATTAAATTTGCATGCCTCAATGCTCACATACTACTTCCTTCAAATTCCCAGGTGATGATGCGTGCTACCTTATCGATTTCATTTTCTTTTCTACTTTGCACACATAGGCACCTTCATGATTAATACGGCTTAATAAAATATGATGAAATGAACACCATTAATTTTGAAATCTTTAACTTGCTTGATTCACAATCTTCGTACTAGCCAAATTTGAAGCAAATTGTCACCAATTGTGTGTAAAAATTAATTTGATTTAACATTCCGCTCTAGAGAAACCATATGGTTGCCACCTTGCTTAGACTTCACTCTAGGCAACTATGTAACACAACGTCCTCATGGTTTTCTATAAATTTTGCACTTTTCTCAAATTTTCTCACACTTCCACTTTGCCTCCTTTTTTTTTTTTTGCATTTTCTCGCTCTGCTTGTGCTTGTTTTCTTCTAGGTAATGCATACTCCAAAATGTTTTCTTGGGTCGTATCACAAATTAGAGACTTGAATTTTTTTTTTATCATTCAGACTAACAATTTCACTATGCCAAGCTTTTGTCTAGTCCTTGGAGAACAATATGTAAATTCTAGAGGCTACTACAGGTTTTATTCTGACTTAGCTTTTCACTTTGTAGCATCGCTCGTGGACATTAGGCTTCATGTTGAAGATGTTTTCTCAGTTGCACATTAGATAGTGCGCCCTGAATATCTAAAGAATCTAAATTATGTTTTGTCTGTTGCACATTTGACTATTGGAATTCCTTCCATGGATGAGATTCCTCGGTTCCTGGAACACAAGGAAGTGGTTCCACTTTGACCATTTCTTATTGACCTCCATACTCTTGAATTTGAAGTTCACCAAGAAATGGCCTACATAGGCTATTTAGCCCTGAGGATGAGGCTTCCCAGATTGACTAAATGGCTAATCTTCCTTGTAGATCAACTCCCTCTTTTTTCTTTTTTTTGGATCTTTTACAACAATAATTTTGGTACTTCCATGTATATACATGATATACACATATATATAATTTTGGCTTTGTCGTACATCTTAAAGTGTGTATTTACTATGTGTGGTTTTATCATTTTACATTTCACAACATAATGTTACAAATTTTTGAATTAACTCTCATGTGTATGATAAGTTAAGCATAATTTACTAATGCAAAGGGCCGAACAAAATAAAAAAAAGAAAGAAAAAAAAAGGAAAAAACAAAACCCTACAAAAAGCAAACTAACCCTAACTAATCAAAACTCTAATCTAATAAACGACTAACCCTAACAAATATATTTATTTTAAGTTCAATAACTATTTTCACTATTGTTTTGGTACGAATTACAATAGGTTTATCCTTGAGTTCACTATAAGAAATTTCAGATGTTTTAATGTAACAATGATTTTTTTTAATTTTTTTTGCATTTAACAAATATAAATTCAAAAGTGTACTTACCAATAATCTGGCTCATATGTATGAAAAAAACCTCATTAAAGGTTGATCACACACATCATCTCTTGTTCACCAATACTCTAACTTCTTTTAGCCCTGGTTCATGGTTTTCCTCTTTACTCTGTTTAGTTCCATGAATGGGTGTGTCGATTTATCGACTTTCTCCTCGTCCAAAAAATTTCACGTCCTCGGCCCTGTCTTCACTTTGAACTTTGTTAGACCAAGAGATCACAATTTATATTGTTATCAAAAAGAGAAAAAGTAAAATCTTGATACTTTGTATCTTGCATAAAATCATGAAAATTCCCGTTTTTAGCTTGTGAATTTTCAATTTGGAACAAAAAACATGCATCTCCTGCTTGATTTTCCTACTCCTCTTCATTTAGGTTTTCCACATATGAAGAGAATGATGACTCATCAGTGTCATTTTCTCATTTTTTATGCAATATTTTTGAATCTTGACATTCTCGCCTTTCTTCTTGAAAAACTTTAAGATTTTCTTTACAAAAATTGCAGTTATCAAACCGTTTTGATATATCAGTTAATTTTTTAACATTTTCAATTCCTCTAGTTATGCTCTCTTTCCAGATTCACCATTTTTCTCATTAGCAGTCCCTTTCTTCTAGCAGTTAGAACTTCTTCCATTAACATAATCACCTTACACATAGCCAAACTTACCCTAGTTAAAAAATTTCATAGTCGAGTTCACTGTGATTGGTCATATCATGAATTCTACATTGAGTGACTCTACCAAAGGTGAATAAACTCAAAGGATGTAATTTATGGTTAATAATTTTTTGGAGTTTTTCAACTTCCATTTTTGAAATATAGACTTGCATTAGATTTTCACCTTACAAGCTATCCTTTAACCTCAGAAAAAATACAAATTCCTAAACAAACATAAAGATAAAGATATGAGGAAAAGTGAAATAAGGCCCTCCTTCTAGTGCTAGTTCCTGTTGACGACGATGTCACTTGCTGCAATATTGCAAATAAAATCCTCATAGGAAGACCACGAGGAACCTATCCTTCTTGAAAGACTTAACCAAGGCAACCTTGAAAAAGGGGGCATTTTTTCCAAGTAATAGGAAAAAAGTTGACTTGGCTCAATCCCAAGTCTTCGATAGTCAATTCTTGACTGTACTAGGTTCACTTCGGGGTATGATGTGATATTGTTGTTAATTTCAAAGGGTCTATGGTTATTTCCAATCTTAAATACTGGTTTCATTAAGAATTATAAGCATTAGATACAAGATTTCCATTCCATTCATACAATATTTTCATGAAATCAAAATATTTGCAATAATATTTCATAAACATCAAATAATTGTGCTATCACTTAAGTAGATTTATCTTTAAGAATTCAACAACCTCATAAAAAAAAAAAAAAAATTCAATAAATTTCCATTCATTCATCTATTTTTTGAAACATTTTCTAAAATTTAAACATCTAATCTAAAATAAAGCATACAAAATATTGAAAATTAAAATTTATCCTAGTTATTCTCACACAAGCACCAAGAGTTAATCAAATCAAATAAAACCTCTTTATACTTCACCAGACTGATTCATAGCTAGGCATAAAACAGTGCAAGATTTTAAAGAAAGGGGTTTTGTTTGGACACCGAGTAGGTTCTGCATGTGCCCTTAAACGACGCAACACACAGTCTTGTTTGACTAAACTAACAAGAACCAACTACAAAAGATACATGAGATAGGTAGCTATCAAATTGGCTTCAATATTGATTAATTTCTATGTGCATACAAGTTTTTAGTCTGGAATGATTCACAAAACAAGAAAAACAAAAAAAACTTAAAGAAGTTTTGGCTCTTCTGACATCCACAAATTCTAAACTTAACTTGAAAAGAAGTATCCCCTAGCCTTTTATAGAATTAAGACAAAGGTAGGATAAAAGAAATACATATGAGAAAATCCAAGGGACGAATCACATCAAGGCATGTGGAATATGTTGATTGGTAAGAGAATTGGAGATGAAGTCAATGAAGGTCAACCTCCATCTACATGTTGAAGTCCTTTGGGTTTTTCATCTTCTTATTATCACCGGGATAATAAATTGAATCAAGATAGTGTGTAGGAACTTTCCCATATATTTAGAACGATTACTTATCATCCTATCCCTACACATTGGTTCTTCCACAGGCTTTCTACTCTTGGGGATGAGCTTCCTCGAAGGGTGGCGCTTTTTGTTGTCGTATGTGAAATATCAGGATCCCAAGTATTCTAGTGGATTAAATCCCCTCAGCATATAATGTCCCAAAATATGCAACCCAATCTAGATATGATTCTATTCATGATTCAAAATTTCCTAACCATCCATACCCAGACTCTACATTACAATCGGCTCGTCCTACAATCACAAATTCCATATATTAAATCCCTTTAAAAAAAAATTTATAAAATCTCATGTAAATAAAACCATCATTAATTTTTTATCATGTAAATCCATCATAAATAACACACTCTCAAGAAAGCACATATATTCTTGTGTAATTATTATTTTATATTGGGTTACTAGAATATCAAACTTCTTAGATAACCTTAAAATTTTAAAACTTTTCTTCACACCATTACCCGGTATTCGGTATCCCATATTCAACTTTATCCATGATTTCCAAAAATTTGGTTTTATCAGAACTTCCATCTTTAGTGGACCTCGACTATCGGACCAGAACAATTTGCTCAACGCTTGCATTACCTTTTGCATTTTAAGCTTTCCCGGTTCCTAGTGCTTAGTACCTGAAATACTTGGATCAAGAAATACACTTTGAAAAGACTTTATCTTTTCTCATTACTTTCGGTGATATTTCCAACTTGCTAGCACCTTCCATAAGCGTTAGTTTTCAGTTGGGGTCCCCAAGTTGTAGAGTCTTTGGGTGTGTTGTGAGACCATGCAATAGAGGTCAAATTTGTTTTTATGTTTTCTCTCAGATAGGTTTAGGGTTTACAAATAAACCCTAATGGGTATAGTCATGGCACTAAATAGACTTTATATTCTGTCATTAATTACCTATTGATTGTTGCAAGTTGCTTAAGTAATAAATTAAGCCCTTGGGTTCATTGCAACAACTGACCCTCTTTCCTAGTATTTACTAGCTCATCAAATATTCAACAATCATAACACTTCCTAAGTCACGAGGTAAATATTTTTCCTCGATGAGATCAATAGTGGTGGTCAAGGCTTGAAGATCTAATGAACTTTCTACAAGCCCAATGCGAAAATGGTGTTTCCCTATCTAAGCCTTGCAGAATAGTGGGCACCTGTGGAGATCAAGCGAAGGAGATCAGACGATATTTTTAGTGTATTATGGGAATTGATAAAGAGGAAGCCGAAAAGAATGAATGGTGACTTGTAGGTAGGTGGTAATGAATAATTGATCAATATAGCAATTCACATCTCCATTGTGAATTGCATGGTGCTGACAAGCATAAAGATGGTGCTAGCCCGCTAGCCCGCTAAAGATTTGGTGGGGCTATGTCAAGCTCCATGGGACAATGGGCTTGTGACGCTTGTCTTGGTGGACCCCGCTCTTGGCAAGCTGCATATGGTGAAGATCAACGATGATTATTAAAGAAGATCATTAATCCGATGTTCACATTTTAAAAGGTTGAGTGGTGAATTTGAATGGATGGATTGTGGCATGAAAAGCAGTAGATCAATGAATCAAGTTTAAACTGAGAATCCTAAATGGCTATGATAGTGTGAATGATTGTTTCAACTACAAAATGACTTAAGGAGAAAATTCAACTGGCCCAACTACTCTAGCTACTAGTTTTATTGGTGATAAGATGATTAGATTGTTGACACAAACATATAGGCGATGAAGAATCAAATCATGATCTGATATAGAGAACATGAATTAAATGAAATTGAAACCCTAGTTGTTTAGTATGCTATGAATAGAAAATCTCTGATTTTGATAAGTGAATGTGTTCTTCAATGATCTAATAACATGTAGAAAAAGATAAACATCAAACCCTAGTAGAATATTTGTACTGTGTGCAAATTTCAAGGTAGATGCTAATGGTCAGTGATAAACACAAAAAGGGAAAAATAAAAAATTGGCAAACAAAGAGTGTGCTACACAAAAGAGAGTGTAGTAAATGTTCCAAATGATTAATCAGAGTATTTTGGAGATGGATAGAGAATAAACTAAAAAAATAAGCAGGGAGAACTATAGAGTGTATGCATGATCTCTAAAGGTGAACAAAGAATGCACTAATAGAAAAGGTGCAATAGAGATTTGTAGTGTATCTATGGGTCTTTTGAGGAGAAAAAGGATGCACTAAAAGAAAAGGGAAGAGTGAAAAGGTAGTGTGAATGAGTGGAACCCAAACAAAAGGCTTGAAGTATTAATCAGGGTTCATCTTCAAATATAGAACAAAGGAGGTGCAAAGCATATAACTAGATTACAAAAACTATAACAAGGATTTAAATAGTTGCAAGTTGAGTTGCAACATTAAAATGTGTTCTATGAAACAAATTGTAATATCCCTCATTGTAAATCTAATTGGTGGGTGCCATCAGATATCTAGGTAGGTGCTTAGAGTAGGGAGTGGGTGCTTCCTTGGAGTAGGTACTCCTAAAAGTAGGGGATTGTTGTCTCCTTAGAGTTCGTTCCCTTAAACATTGTAATCAAACTTTTGATTGTGAGGTTGGATTAGTACATTAGCTCCTAGCAACACTTCTCACCGTGTTTTTTTCCATATTGGGTTTTCTGCGTACATCTTGTGTTATGTGCATTTTTATGTCTCTTCTTGTGATTGTGTTAATCTACTAAAACTATGTTAAAAGAAATCAATGTATTAAGTTATTTTAGGGCTAGATTTTAAGTTATCTGCTGATTCACTCCCCTCTTAGTAGATCATTGTGGTCTAACAAGTCTTGTATATATAACACAAATAGGGGCATATACATATAAGAGGTGTAATAACTCTAATTTCCCAAAATAGGTGGGAGTTTTACCCACTTGATAAATGCTAAATCACATGGTTGCATCTACTTAGATGTCAAAAAAATGAATGGCTATGAGAGGTGGCATATAGTTCCAAAAGATGGTGTGAGACTCAACTTCCCATGTGTG
The DNA here is from genome assembly GCA_007115665.2 of Sequoiadendron giganteum. Classification (NCBI taxonomy): domain Eukaryota; kingdom Viridiplantae; phylum Streptophyta; class Pinopsida; order Cupressales; family Cupressaceae; genus Sequoiadendron; species Sequoiadendron giganteum. The sequence goes on along the minus strand of CM021101.1, from coordinate 131,550,672 downwards.
GGAGAGAGTGACACATAGAATTGATGGAGTATACCATGTGGCATAATAATAACCAATTCTAATCAACCTAAGAAAGCTTAATAATATGCATAGAAAAGGAAAAATATCCCCAAAAATAAGGAAAATAAAAAACCTACACTAACACCCCCTTAATCATAGCTTAGGTTGGTGAAAACATGGGTCCCAACAAATTATCTTGATTAGGTATCCATGTACATAGACACCCCCTAAAAAAATAAGGCTCCTATAAGAGGAATATCCCCTATTAAGTAGGAAAAGTGATCCTAGATTGAATTAAATTAACTAGGATTATCTCCTTTTCACTTCACTTGAAATTTAAATCTAAATCAACTAGGGTTGATAATTAGCTTGTTGCCACAAGGGAGATCCAACCTCCTATGTTTTATATTGTATTGAGTTATGAGGATGATAAATTTTATGTGTGATTTAACAAGCTTATTTGACATATAATGCTAAATCTAAAAATGTAATTTATCACACAAATGAAAATAGAAAGTAGTAGAACTAACCTGGATCTGAGAAATGGCAATAATGATGAACATGTTGTTGAATGAACAAGACAATTGAGAGGGGGGCTGAATTAATTGTACCAAATTAAATCATCAAAACCCTCAACAATAATCAGATCATCATGCATTCATTAAAACCTTAATCTATAATAATTTTTAAACATGAAAAGAAGATAACAAAAAATAAAAAAACCAACACCATGTACACAAGAGAACACCAGATTTATGTGGAAAACCCAATGAGGGAAAAACCACGATGAGATTTATCTCAAAATATAAGTAATTGCAAAACCTAGTACAAAGAGCCTCACTACTAGAATAGGACACATTGACTAGAAAGGCTCACAACCCAAGCTCATGGCTTGGAAAGAAAAAAAGAGAAAAATATATAATGTTACACAAAGAACACTATCTCAATGCACCATAGATTCCACCACAACAGCCCCACCAACGCTAGCAGTCTTCAAGAGGTCAGGATACTTCAGCTCACTACATTCAACAATATTTCATTATATCTCACACTGCAATTCACACTTTTTCACTTAATTTCACTTCACAAAACTCAAATATTTTCCACACTTCACCTCACATCAACTCACCTTGCATTTATACCATACACAACTTGCAAAACATCTTCAAGTTAGCTACACTCTTCTTGCACTTTAAAAATTCAAATTAGGTAAACACTAAACATTCTCATGGTGGATAGGACTGAAAGTGGACCAATAAAAAACTTATCTAGGACCCAAATCAAATCTCACATGCCACACTAAAAATTCATTAATATTCAAACATCTTCGAATGTAGTGTAAACACTAGGTCGACCGTTACCCATGCAAACACCATTAAAATTTGAATTACGCACATCCTCAAATCCAAAGATGACTTGTGAGCCACATATCATGATTCATCATGATCTAGAATATTCCTCTATCCTCCTAAAATCCATCCAAGTCCTTCACAACAACTCATACCATCAAAATGTACATGCTTGATACACTCAAACTACACTACCAAACACTGCAACTCTAAAATACAACTTTAGGAGTACGAAACCAAAAATCCTTTTGACATAGAAAAGAGATCAAAATCATTAATATACCTTTAGAATCACAAGACCTGAAGATAAAATATGGAGAAATGCAAATAAAATACATTTCTCCCAAACACTTCTATAAGCAACACTACAAAAAAATTCACACATTGGTGAACATAACTTTATTTGACCTTTGATCCAAAAGCCAAAATTCTAGATATAGAAATGTTGACCACCTCTAACCAACATATCTAAACCACACAATAATATATTCAACCTAGATGAAATGTGAAGTAAAACCAGAACACCTCTACAACACCCTATTCCCTTATTTTATCAATTTTCTCAGTATCATCAACATTTGAACCATAAATAGAAGCTTATCAAAACAAAACTAGAGGTTAACATTGAAAAATTCTAATGAAAATATAATGCAACTAATCAAAGCAACAATCTTTCTCAACCACTAGATTACTATCATAAATGACAACACAGGCTTGTTGACATCAATGACAACACCTTCATACACCATGAAAATATAAATTTCATACTACAACAATGTCACTACCTATTCCCCCTGAGAGGTAGCGACCAACATCAGTCTAGATAAAGAATGAATCCATAGATCCACTAGAATGATGCATCTCCATATGCATATAGCTAAAGGAAGGAGGGGAAATAACCCCCAAATTCTCTCAAAGATAATCAAAATTATCCTTAAGAAGATCCTTAGTAAATGTGTTAGCAATATAATCATTTGTAGGTACATATTCAAGATTTAATTAATTTTCCATGACCTTCTCTCTCAAAAAGGGATACCTAATTGATATATTCTTTGTTCTTGAATGCATCAGTGGATTCATTGAAATATTGATTGCACTTGGTTATCAAATAAGATAGAAATAGGCTCATCATACACTACTTTGATATCTTTTAATGTTTGCCACATCCACAATACCTGTGTACAACAATATGTTGTTGCAATGTACTCAACCTCTATAGTAGATAAAGAAATAGAATCTTATTTCTTGATAAGCCATGATACCAAACTATGTCTAGGAAAGAATGTGACACCACTAGTACTTTTCCTATCATCAATACAACCAACCCAACCTACATCTATGCAATAACTCAATGTGAAATCAATATCCTTAAGATACCACAAACCATAATCTGGACTGCCCTTCAAATATCTAAATATCCTCTTCACTACTGCAACATGTGTCTCTTTAGGATATTCTTGGAATCTAGCCACAAGACAAGCTACATGCATGATATCCGATCTAGTAACAGTTAGGTATACCAATATAGCAATCATAGATCTATACTTGCTTTGATCAGCCTTAGGGGATTCACCATCCTTACTCATTTTGCAATTAGTAACCATAGGAGTACATACCAGTTTAGAGCCATCCATTCCAAACTTCTTCAAAATCTCTTTAGCATACATTGATTGTTAAATGAATATGAATTTATCTAGTTGATTGATATGTAGCCCAAGGAATAAATTGATCTCCCCAAACATAGATATCTCAAACTCTTTCTACATCTCTTTTGCAATTTTGTTGCACATAACTTCATTACCTCTAAAGAATATGTCATCAACATACACAACTACTATCAACATTTGATCTTCCTCGTCTTTAAAGTAAAGATTACTATCTATGATTCCTTTATTGAATCCTTGTTGAACCAGATATCTATCTGACCTTGCATACCAAGCCCTGGGAGCTTTCTTCAATCCATATAATGCATTTTTCAATCTACAAACCATATTAGGTTTATCTAACAACTGAAATCCTTTTGGTTGTTCTATATAAACTTCTTCTTCCAATTCTCCATTCATGAAAGGAGTCTTCACATCCATCTGATAAACTTTAAAGCCTTTATGTGCTGAAAAAGACATAAACTTCTTGATTGCTTCCATTCTAGCCACTGGAGAAAATGTCTTCTCAAAGTCTATTCCTTCAACTTGTGCATAGCCCTTACACACAATCCTTGCCTTTTTTCTTACCACTTCTCTATTCTCATTCAGCTTGTTTCTAACTAACCACTTAGTTCCAATAATATTTTTTCTTTGAGGTCTAGGAACCAGTTCCCAAGTTTGATTCTTCTCAATCTACATAAGTTCTTCTTCCTTTGCCTTCATCCAATGTTCATCTTTTCATGCTTCACTTACAATATTTGGTTTAGTTTAAAAGAGTAAACAAATATTTAGCTCTTCTTTAGTAGCTCTTCTTCTTGTCAACACACCCTTGTTTTTGTCTCCAATGATCTATGAATGATTTATCTACACGTACTTAGTGGTCTTAGGATTCATTTCTGAAGCTTCTTCTTCTTCATTCTACACTTCTTTTTCCTTAGCTTTTTCTTCTTCTTCTCCACAAGCAGGCTCATTTGACTCATATCCATCTATTACAACTGAATTATGCATATCTTCTTGATCTTGATACTTGCACTTTCAACAATCCTTCTTAGTATTTTATTATAACATCTATAAGCTTTGCTTTCATTAGAATATCCAAGGAAGATACCTTCATCATACCTTGCATCAAACTTTCCCACTTGTTTTCATCATCTCTTCTAATATAGAATTTGCCTCTAAACACTCTAAAGTACTTGACAGTAGGAATCCTTCTATGTTGCAACTCATTGGGAGTCTTTGTGCTATTAGCTCTTTCCTGAACTATGTTAAGTATGTAAACAGTAGTATGGATTTCTTCTCTCTAGTAGACTTTTTGTATATTAACTTATCTCATTATAGTCCTTGCAACTTCTTGAACAGTCCTATTTTTCCTTTCAACTACTCCTTTTTTGCTAAGGAGTCTTAGGGACAAACAAGTGCCTCTTTATGCCATGATTCTCACAAAACATGTTGAATTAATTGGAGGTTAACTCTCCACCTTTTTTATACGTTAAATATTTGATCTTCAAATCTAGTTCATTCTCAACCATAGCTTTAAATGATTTAAATCTATCTAGGGCTTCATAATTTTTTCTAAGAAAAGTAATCCATGTCATTCTAGAATAATCATCAATCAAAATCATGGAATATCTATCACCTTGAAGAATTCTCACTCTTTTCGAACTACAAAGATCTATCTATACCAATTCCAACAATTAGATAGAATATTTTTCTTTTCCCTTCAAACTACTTCTAGTATTTTTTCCAAATTAACAATCTCTACAAATATCAATAATAGGATTTCTAATCCTTGATAGATCTCTCATTGCTTGAACTGAACTGATTCTAACCAAGTTATCAAAATTAATGTGATACATTCTCCTATTCCATAACCAACTATCATTAATTTGAGTCATAAAATACTGACCATAAACACCCTTGAGATGATAGATATCTCCATTTGTCCTCTTTCCAACAATAATTACAGTTCCAGACCCTTTTTTGATCTCACATACATCATCATGAAACATAAGATTATATCCTTTGCTACACATTTTTCCAACACTCAAGAGGTTATGTCTTAAACCTTTAACATAGTAAACATCTTCAGTATTATGCTTGCCATCAAAACTGATTGAACCTATTCTACAAATATTAACACCTAAATCATCTCCAAATTTAACAAGTCCTCCATCATATTTTTCAAGTTTAACAAACTTACTCTTGTCTCCAGACATATGATTTGAGCAACCACTATTAATAAACCAATAGTTCTTGTCTTGTCTAACATGAAAAGAAGATACCAAGGTACCTTCAACTTTATCCGTTTTCTTCAGAACACTTTCCTTCATTCAAATCTTAGAGTTAGTAGAACTAGATTCATCTTTTAAATCCAAGAACAAATATTAATTATCATCAAAATCTCCATAATATGATTCATTATCAAAAATACCAACATCTTTTGTAACATAGTATCTTTTCTTGATCATCTTTCCTTCTCTTTCCATTTTCTTATTGTTCATAGTTCTATTTGGACATCTTGAAGCATAACACGACCTATATTTCCACAATAAAATAGTTTGAAAGGTAATTTACCTTTGTACTTACTAGTTCCATTTTTCATTCTTCTTACAAAGTTAGCTTCCACATCATGAAGACCATCTTCATCTAAATCTTCAACTCTTTTTGATATTTTGATCTTGAAAGAAATTTCCACTTTTGCACCATTTTATAGACCAATTTTACCAAATTTAAATATAGTTAGTGTTCCATACAATTGATCTCTAGTGTATGTATTAAAATCTACAAATTCCTCAATAGCAAAAAATTTTTCACTATAAGAATCAGGAAGAGTTCTGAGAATTTACTTTACCACTTTAGGTTCTTTTAATTGTGCACCAAGACCTCTCATAACACTTACCAATTCATTAACCCTCTACATGTAACTTGTTCTTGTTTCATCATTAGACATATATAAAGTCTCAAATTATGCCTTCATATTTTTTAGCTTAAATTGTTTAACCTTATCATTTCCTTCATAGACACTTTCTAGCTTCTCCAAAACTTTTTTAGAAGTTTTCAAATCCATATCTTTCATTAATTTAGTATGTGCAAGACTGGTCAAAAGAACAAAATTTTCCTTACCATTTGTTTCATAGGCCTTGATTTCATCACTCATGCGTAGATGATTTACAAGTATGGTGTGTGCAATATTTATTGCATTTGTAACTTCATATTGAAGATAACTCAAATATCATTCCATCTTCACCTTCTAGAATGCATAGTTTGTACCATCAAACATATGGATCTCCTTCTTGTTCATCATCTGAATCTACTTCAAGCGATCAAGATTTTTCTAAGGAACCTTGCTTTGATACCAATTATTGAATGAACAAGACAACTGAGAAGGTGGGTGAATTAGTTGTACCAAATTAAAGCATCAAAATCCTCAATAGTAATTAGATCCATATGCATTCATTAAACCCTTAATTTTTTATAATGATTAAACATGAAAAGAAGATAACATAAATAAAAAAAACCAGCACCATACACAAGAGAACACAAAATTTATGTGGAAAACCCAATGAGGGAAAAACCACAATGAGGATTAGCTCACAATATAAGTAGTTGCAAAAACTAGTACAAAGAGGCTCACTACTAGAAGGACACACTATCCAGAAAGTCTCATAGCCTAGGCTCACTATCGAAATAGAAAGAAGAAATTATATAGAATGTTAAAAATAGAACACTATCTCAATACAACAAAGATTCCACCACAATGACTCCACTAGCAATAGATGTCTTCAAGAGATCAGGATACCAGCTCACTGCATTACACAATATTGCATTATAGCTTACATTGTAACTCACAATTTTGCACTTAATTTGGAATCAAAACACTTAACTCTATTCCACAATTCACCTCACATCAATTCAACTTGCATTTATACCATCCACAACTTAAAAAACATCTTCAAGTTAGCTACACTTTTCTTACACTTTAGAAATTCAAATTAGGTTGACACTAAACATTCCTACGGTGGATAGGAATGAAAGTGGACCTATAAAAAACTTAGTTGGAACCCAAATCAATTCACATGCCATGCTTTGCCTTCATTAATATTCATACATCTTCAAATGTTGTGTAAACACCAGGTCGGTTATTACTTATGCAAAAACCATTAAACTTTGAATTACGTGCTTTCTCAAATACAAAGATGAATTGCAAACTGCATACCATGCTTCATCATGATCTATAATATACTGCTATCCTCTTGAAATCCATAAAACTCCTTTGCAACAACTCACACCATTAGAATGTACACACGCCCAGTACACTTAGACTACACTACTGAATTCCAACTTCTAGAGTACCAAAGCACAAATCCTCGTGACACGGGAAATAGATCGACATAATCAACATATTTTTAGAATCGTAAGACCTAAAACGCAACTACAACAAAATATAGAGAAAATACATTTCTCTCAAACAATTTTGTAAGCAAGACTAAAAAACCTGCTCACACACTATTGAACAAAACTTCATCTAACCTTCGATCCAAAATCCAAAATTCTAGATAAGAAACTCTGACAACCTCTAACCAACATATTGAAACGACATAAGTGTATCTTCAACCTAGAAGAAATGTGAAGCGAAACCGGAACACCTCTCAACACCTTGTTTCCTTATTTTATCGATTTTCTCAGTATCCTTGACATTTGAACCATAAATAGAAGATTATAAAAGAAACACTAGAGGTTAACATCAACAACTTAATTGATGACAACATAATTGAACTAATCAAAGCAACAATCTCTTCTCAACGACTATAGTACTATCATCAATGACAGCACAAGATTTTTGACATCAATAACAACACCTTCATACTTGCAATACATGTAATATAAACTTGAAGCTAAAATGGGTGGTCTAGGGCATGGTATTCCCCATACTATGATCCTCTTGTTTTGGATGTAAAAGTTTTGAGATGTATGTCATAGTTTGAACTTTGTCTTCTATGGTTGTCTTTTACTAAAAATCTTGGATTTGACCTACACACATGGAACGAGGTGGAAAGGTCATGTTGTATAAGGGCTTGCCTAAGTCAAAACCCTTTTTAGCATCTATACCTCCACGTACAATAATTGATGATGATCAAGAGGGTATTTTGTAGGTTGGGTAGAGGTCAAAACAAAAATAATTGACTAAAATTGGTAAATGACAAAAGATAATGTTACCTTGATGGGAAAACCTCATAGAAGAGATGTCACACTAATAATTAGATCCCTCTGTGCTTTTGATTTCTTCATATATCCTTTTACTTAGTGTTGTGGATTCTATGTCTTATCCCTTGCATGATAACATTACATGAATACATATCACCATGTATGTCATGACACAACATGTTGCTCTATCTTTCTTCTCCTTTGAATGGCATACACTCCTCTATGTACTACACATCATTCTAAGGGGGGTTATCATATCAAAATTTTCTTTATTTTTAAAAAATGTATGTCTTAAAAATATTATAATCTCTTGATTTCATTGTCTAGCTTGGGGGTAACCTAACAAGACTTGTTTATAATCTCGTCTTTTTGTGATAAGGGTTCTCCTCCTTACAGGGTTTGTTTCTATCACTTGTCTTTCTGTGATAGGGATTCTCCTCCTTACGAGGTTTGTTTCTATCACTCATCTTTTTGTGATAGGGGTTCTTTGTTAGAATCCATGATTGGGATCCCACAAGCCCTGGATGATATTACGAAGGAAAACCTCTCACACACAAAAGAGAAATTGCAGAAAAAATAAGGAAACAATATTGATTATTGAATATTGAATGAACAATTACATTGAGATCAATCCTTATGAGGAGATCAAAAAACCTAAAAGTGAAAACCCTAGGATGAGTAATTAATAATTAATAATTAATGGGCCTAAGTTTAGCTTAAGTGAAAATAAAGTAAAAGGTGACTTAATTAATAAATCAATATGATTTAATTAACTAAGTGATTAACCTTATTACTCCAACACCCCCCTTAAGATGAACTTAGGGAGAAGCTAAAAAAAATAAGGACAAATGCATGAAAGAAAATATGGATGCATAAATGGGTCCCGACAACAAGGCCTGATGAGGTACCCAAGTACAATGAAATCTCTATAAAGTGGAGAAAAGGAGAAAACCACATGGGAAAAACCTCCTCTCCTAAAAGAGATACTGAAAAGAAAGTACAAATGGAATGTATCAAGAGAATCTCTCAAGAACATATGTAGATATGCAATCAGATACCCCCCATGAGAGAGAGTCGAGAATCCAAAGCCCCCCCAAAATGAGAGAACCCTTGTGTTGATGATCAAACCAATGTGTCTCCTCAGAGGAAGAAACAAATCCAATGGTCGAGGAAGCGGAAATCCATGGATGTGAGGTGAAAATGGAAGTCCTGGATGATGATCACTAGAAAATTGAACTACAACATGAGTGTCTGAATAAAAAATATTTAATCAAATGTAGCAACATCAAACAACTCAAGATGATCTTGAAATGGAATCTCCAATGAAGATGGGATAACAAATGTGTTGAATTTGTCATCTGCGAGGAAAGGAATATCCTCTAATATGGCCTCAACAACTGCACTTGATGAGTGGAGCTACAATGTTAGTCAAAGATGAAGAGGAATTCTGCTAAATAAATGTGGTCTCAGCAAGAGGCAGAGCTGCAAAAGTCTCAAAATTGGTCTCATGAATAGATGGAAGAAAACATAAGTTCAAGTGACCAAACTTCACCTCAGATATTGCATGCTCTCTTGTAGAAAGATAGTGATACTCAAACAGTGGAGATGGTGGACCAAAGTGTGTGAATGCATACAATTGGGAAGAATGATCAACTTCCCATGTTGCAACAATGTTGCCATTCTGAATGTCTTTGATGTGCACTAAACCGGGTGTGAACTCATCTGTCTTCCCTATCCCACTATGAGCAATCTGATAGATGGAGAGAAGGTTAGTGGAAAAAGATGGTACACATAGCACATCATTGAATGTAACATCATCAATGTCGATAGAACCTTTACCACATACACTCATATAAGTGTTATTACCCATCAATATGGGTGGTGAGGACGTAGCCTTGAAAGATGAGAACATGTCATGAGAAGATGCCATATGGTGTGAAGCACCTGAATCTAGTAGCCATCTTGATGAATGTGAACTGGTGGTTTCACATAATGCATGACCCTTGTGTTTGGCCTGTCCATTTGTCTAGAATGATGGTGAAGAAGAAGACTCGCATGATGTAGATGAATAAGAGTGATAAATATTGTTCCTCTCAAAAAGAGCTATCAAAAATAAAATGTGTTTTGTATATCCATCTATCTTCTCATAACACTTAGACTCATCATGTCCGGACTTAATACAATAAGCACACTTAGGTCTTTCTTTCTTCGATGATTTCCCCTTAGAAGAAGGTGAATCAAGGGTGTTTTTTGAACTGGAATCCTTCCCATACTCCGTGGTCTTTGGTTTCTATTTCTACTTTTGCTTCTCCTTCCCTTGAGATGACTATGCTACCAATGCTTGGTGCTATGATTCTAAAAGAGCATCCAACTGTGATATCTTGGCCTACTCTCATGTCAACCAATCATAGAACACCTCAAAATTAGGCATGGTAAAGTGTGCACCCAAGGCATCCATGGTAGAATAGAATGTAGAGGAAAAAATCTGAAATGAACCTCAAAGCTTAGAGAGAATCAGGTAAATGCACTCATCATCTATTTTGTTCTTACCACAACCCTGTAAAAATGACCTTAGTGATTTGAACTTCATCAAGAAATCCTCAATTCTAGGATATGAATCAGGTGCTAAGGAAGTCAATTCAACCTCAATCTGAAGTGCTCAAAATTGATTAATGGTGCTAAATAGATCATGAAACTTTATCCACATAGCTCGAGGAATTGGGCAACCCTCTAGATGAAATAGGAGACTATTTGAAACATGCAAGGATAACAAACCCATGGCCTCATCCATCTTATTCCTGTGTTATAGAACCTCAAAAGGACATGTCAATGGTGGTTGATTCTCATCCAAATAGGACCATAACCTCTTTGACATAAGAAGTATCATCATGTATGTGTTCCAAGTGTGATAATTATGTAGGGTAAGGTGGTCAATAGAAGAGGTATCCTCCATGATGTTTTTTTTTTGCAAATGTATTTAATGAAGAGTTTTGTTTTTTCTAATATGAATATATAGAAAACAAGAAAAAATAAACCCCCACAACATGAAAACCAAACCCTAGTACAATTGTGAAAGTTGGAAAGATAGAAAGAGAAAAAAAACTTCACAAGAAACTCTGGTGCAAACACAGAATGAAGGGTCCTCAAAGAGAATAATCCGAACCCTGCAGCAAGAGTAACACAATAGAAGAAACACATACTATGGAGGAAAATGTACATACAAACATTCTTATTATTACAAAATTCAATTACATATAGTAAGACACATTTGGGCTTACAGATTCGACTCACAGACCTGATTACAATATGCTCAAAATACAGTGCTCATACATGCGAGCAAAAATCCTACAAATCAAACTCTATGTACCTCTTATTCTTCTTGATATTTATTGATTTCTATCCTAATGACCCATTACAAGATTTATATCATATCCGTGGGTCGAGAAAAATTTGCATCAGCTAAAGATCATTACAATATCTGATGAAGGAAACATAATGTGTGCAAGAATAGGTTAGCCTCAAATTTTAATTTCTTCCATAGTAGATGTGCATGATGAAGTGTGGACCTAAAATTAAGGTTGAGGACACTCCAAATAACAAATATAAACAGACCGCGAGGATCCACAAGTGACGAGAGAGATCCGTGATTGATCTAACTAGTCATTAGGTTTGAAATTATTCTGGGGCTAGTTCCAAAAACTGTCACTCAATCTGAAAGTGATAACTTGCTAGAAAAAGATCCAAAGGAGCTAAAAAATTGGAATAAGGTAATTGAGCATGTCCATAATGAAACCATAGGTACGCGAGACTGGGTGAGAAAACATGAAGAAACATTGGATCTACCAACTTGAACTTGAAAAGAACTGAACAAGAACAAAACTCAATGAAAATATTTTTGGTTGATGCAGGATTGCCAAGAACCAAGGATGCTCCTGCATCAAACTCTATTTACTTGGTAAATAATCTAATGAAATAAGTTGCAAATCTAGAAAGATCACTAAAAAAACTTTCCAACTCCTATTCATTTTCACAAAACGGAGTTCGAATGCAAAAGTTACACCTCCAGAAGTGCATAAACCATGTTCTGACTTTGATTGGAGAAAAGGCATCAAAATGGAAAAGCTTGAAAATAAAATCTACACCATTAGATAGTTCCTAGAACAAGCTTTCCAATGCCTATTTATTTGTGAAAATGGAGTTGAAACGCCCAAGATACACCCAATTTTGTAAATCACCTCCAAAGAGGTCAATAAGCCCTTCAACAAGCCCCTGGGGCTAAAAAAATTAGCATCTGGTCCTATGTAGGACCACCCGTTGGCGCATAGGGGCTAAGGCCATTGGCTGTTGGTCACCCATGTGACCACAGGGGGCATTGAGAATTGACAAGGGCTGGAGATAGGTGCTAGGCTGCTTGGCGGAGCCCCAGGACACATATGTGACCAGGGCTACCGTAGAAGGAGCTCGTGGGGGCTAAGCCGACCGATTGCTTGTGGTGGAAGGGGGCACCACCTGGTGGCCGCTTGGTGGCATGGCGGTGGTGTGTTGCTTTTGTTCTAGATGCACCGACTGAGCGTTTAAAAATGTTTTTTTTTTTTGAAAAAATTCATGAAATTTTTGACCTTGGATTGCATGCCCTAGGGCCGTATGGTCTTGGGGAAATTTTTTTTTGGCTTTTTTTTTAATTGATTAGAAATCAACCAAATGACAAACATTCCTAGGGTTTTTGGCCGCTGCAAACGTAATGGTGACCTCCATTTGGGCCCAAGATGCCACGAAAAAACTGCTACCCCCTGATCTTGCAAAAGAAAAGCCTAGATTGAAACCCTTGACTCAAGATGCACACGAAAATCACTATAAGGAAAACAAGAACCTTCAGATCTAGAGCTTTGATACCATGTTAGAATCCGTGATTGGGATCCCACAAGCCCTTGATATTCTAAAGGAAAACCTATCACACACAAAAGAGAAATTGTAGCAAAAATATGGAGACAATATTGATTATTGAATATTGAATGAACAATTACAATGAGATCAATCCTTATGAAAATAGATCAAAAAACTTAAAAGTAAAAACCCTAGGATGAGTAATTAATAATTAATAATTAATTAACTAATTATTAATGGGCCTAACTTTAGCTTAAGTGAAAATAAAGTAAAAGGTGACTTAATTGATAAATCGATATGATTTAATTAATTAAATGATTAACCTTATTACTCTAGCATTCTCCTCCTTGCAGGGTTTCTTCCTATCACTCATCTATTCATGATAGAATTTCTCCTCGTATGTGGGGTTTGTTTCTATCACACATATTTATATCCATACCTATCAACGATGTCTTCTATTTGATCAAATTTGATCATGCCTATTTTTGTTTTTTCACCTAACATGTTTTTTGCAGCTAACATGTTTGTGGTGAGAATGTAGTTAGTTTTTTAGGATGAAAGACCTATGTCCTACTTGTGCCCTAAATCATCTTCTTAATCACATATATCAAATTGAAGACCTACATCCTCTTCATCCTAGGTATGTTCTCTTCAACCTCTTTCTCTCTATTTTAGGTCACATTTGTTAGAATACATATGCTCACCAAAGTGGGGGTAAAATATAATTACAAAAATTGCATCCTATAAAATCACATTACAAAACCTCTCCTTTAGATTTATTAAATTTGATAATGCAATGTCCCCTTCACCTAACCTTAATTTTATCCTTAGCCCTTTTTTTTTGGATGTTTAAGTTAATTTTTTTGTGGATGACCATGTGTTGAATAGATGTCTATACATTGCATGAACCTCCAAAAAATATTCCTAACTGCGTAGCCATTGGGATGTTACACTTCACACCTTCCCACAAAGTGTAACGCCCCTAGAACTTACAGACACACCAAAAACACCCCTCTGCCTGCATATATGCCTTCCAAACTTCTTTTTTTGTTATTCTATTCACCATATTCAATCTCTCACTCATTCTTGCTCACTTTCTCAACCTTCTACATTATTTTCACAATCTTTCACTCTCATTTTTTCCACTCTATCAAGCTCTCTTGCACTTAGCTCTCTACACCACTACTTTGGCACTCTTGGCACATCTTGGGTGTAGCATGCTCTTCCTTTCAGCATCATCTTTATTTTGGTAACATATTTTTATTCTAATTTTTCTATCTATTTATCTCATGTATTACCATTTTATTTTCTATGTATTTATTTGGTTGTACATGGAGGTGGGAACACCTATGTGGGGCTTTGACTAAGGAAAGCCCCTATAACAACCCCAACCATTTTCTCATTTCCACATGTGTGAAAATTTTGAAGGTGTTACTCTTTGGGAGGCTTCATTCATGGACCTCTTGTGAGTCTCTTTCCTCCTTTTTAAATTTCATCATTTTCATTTTATTTCATTTAATCTATAGGTAATTTTCTTATTTTGTTATCTTAGTAAATATTTGAGATTTTAGTTTCTAAATAGTTAGTAGGTTGGGTATGTGGAGGATCATCATGGAAAAACAGGCCCTTAAGTGGCAATGAAAATTCAAAAAATCAAAGTTAGGAAACTTGACATAAAAATTGAATAAGTTATCTATATTATTTCAAAAATATGTAAGAATTAAATTTGTAGAAAATTGAATGTAGTTTCTAAACTACTAGGTTTATTTAAAAAATAAATCTATTTGGTGAAAATTTCAAATTTCAATGTAGTAGTACTTAAATTTCAGAGAAAAATAAGAAGTAGGTGTTTGTCTGACCACCCTAACCACAATAAAATGATAATATTTATTTATAAGATTTTAGATATAAGTAGAGGAATCATGTCCCGATGTGATGCATATTGTTTTGTAATTTTTTTCCATGTAAATAATTAATTATGAATTTTTTATTACAACTTTTAAAAAATATAAAAACTTGTATGTCTGACCACCTTAATTTGGTCAAAAATTCATGAAATCCATTTTTTTTAATCCTATAGTATGAAAATCATAGAATGTGACACATGTTTCGGATTCAAAAAATGTGGTACCATTTGAAAGCTATAGATGTTTTTCAATCAACCTATCAATCAAGACTTTAATTCTTAATTCAAATAGAAAATGAATAATATTTTTTTATTAAATTCAAAGTAAAACATAATTTATAGTGGTGGAAAGTTGAGAATCTCCTTTAAAAATCCTTTTTTGTTTCATCAATTTTGGGAAAAAAAAAGTCGTCAGCCACATGGGCCATCATATCACTTACATATCGCCGCTTTTTGGCCCATCATGATCCCGCACATACTCGGTTCATTGATGTATTTTTTAGTAAACTTTGTTTTCATCCATACAAGACTATAATGGACTATGGGGATGTTTATGCATGAAACTATCATCCTTGGCCAAGAGCCTACAAGTTTTCTCATGAGACCTTTGCAACCTACTCTTTTGGTCTCTACAATTATTATCCTTATATTCTGTATAAAACATAAAATATAAACAAACTCCCTTGTGTTTCCGTCCTCATCCCCTAAGCTTTGATCCTTGAGGTAGTTGAGGAAAATTCACTCCCTTTAGATCATGTCTTTTTGGGGTATCAAATTTCCTCCTCTACAACTACCTATTGGAGCTACAAATAATGACTATAGAATCATTTATAGATTTCCTTCACCAACCCTTGATCAATCATGACTCATGTACAACATAGTCTAGTTCCTTGGCTCTACCAATTTCCATGTTGGCCAATTTATCCACTTCCATATATTTTCTTCCATTTATACATGGTTAGGGATACAATATTCTAAATTTGAGAGTTGGTTTTGTATTATTGTTAGAATTGAATTAAGCTTCCGCACTTGAAGTGTTTTAGAATTTAATGCATTAATTTCCAAGGTGTATTCCCCTTTAATATCAACCTTCATTATTTTAAGATTGAAGTAGAGTTGTAGACCAAGTAGAAAGGCTAAAGTTCCTCTTTATATTTTGTGCCAAGATTAAGAAATTTATATTCTTTGCATACTATAACTCTTCCAATAATGGACAATACATCTTGCTCCAAAAGGACTAAGATTTCCTTTTGAAGCTCTGTTAAACTTTCGTTTGACCCATCCAAATTGAGGTGGTTTCCATTTTGTCTCAACTCTTTTATAAAGGGTATCAACACCCCTAGCCCCATTAATGGAGGGAATTTACTCCAACTTTTAGACACATGGTTATCCCAATAAGTTTTTTTCTAGTTTTAATTTTCCTTTTAATTGATTTTGTTATTCTTATTTTCCACTACACTTATTTCTACCTTATTCAAGAAAGGGAGGGACATTTCATTTTCCTAGAATATTCTTCTATTAGTTTCCTTATTGATATCTTAGAATGAATGGATAGACTTAGTAACCATAAACTATAAGAAGGTATCCTATTTTAAGAGGATGGGCTAAGATTTGAATAGGGTTAGTATATCATTTTATAATAGACTTATTTACTCAATATTCATACATAACCATTTCCAAAACTCTTAAGAGAATTAAAATTAAAATGGGAGATGGTCTTGTTTCTACTTGAAAGCTTTCTAAAGTGGACATCTAGAGGGGCTTGAATAACTTAACTTCCTGAATCTATTTGTTGTGATAATTATTTTATATAAAGCTACCCATGCAAACACCCTATCCTTTGGAAGGAAATATTTATTCCAATAAAAATGTGTAGGGATGTTAGTCTTTACTCCCTCTATTCTTTTGTTGAATAAAAAAATTTCACTGAATATTATCTAGAGTTATAATTATTCAATTTTATATAGTTCTTTTTAGTAAGTAGGATTCATTAGATGTTGATAATTTTCTAAAGCTCAACAATCTTAGGATCAAGGATGACCTTAAACTCAAATTCCTTCCAATACCACGAAAAATTACTAGAAGATATCTCATTGTATACATAATCAACCACATGTTCCCTATTTTGTAGAGAGGATATGTTTTTCCTATGTAAAGGTATCACACTTCTCAATAATAGGGTATCCATTCTAGGAATCCTATGAAAATAGGGTTGATTTCCCATTTATTATCTCCTAAATTAAATAGTCATTAATTACTATTCTACAAGAAAATAAGAAATTCCATAGCCTGTAGTCCTTTGGAGGATTATGAATTAAAATAATTCTTGAGCTATCTTGGTTTTTAAGGCATTTATTATTTAGTATTCAAGCCCTTTTTAGATTGGGGTTATATTAAATGATCTAGAATAGCTTAGCTACAAGTTATTTGTTCTAAGAAATTTGATTTCTCAATCCCACACCATCTTCATCTTTGGATTTACATACTATGTACCAAGCAATTAATGGAATTTTTCATCTAGAACTCCTTGCCACAAAAGTTTCTCTTTTTCTAGTTTAACATTTGATTAATCAAAAATGGAATTCTAAGACAAGATATAAGGAAAATGGTCAAATTTGATATGGTAATATTTAACATTATTGTCCTTCCAACCTAAGATAGACATTGTCCATTCGACGAGGAAATATTTCTATTGCATATTTCTAGTAGAGGATACCATAAGTTTTTTGTTCTTAAACCTGAAGAAAGTGGTGAAATCAAATATGTACATGGAATAATTCCTTTTTAAAATATATTATTTTAAGTATTTTAATTTACTTGTGGGTTTAAGTGAAGAAGAAAAATGCCTCAATTTTTTTATATTTATTAACTGGATAGTGACAATGGAGTAGGAGACCAATCTAATTTTTTTCATAACCTTTGCATCCCTTCTCTTAGAAGAACAAAACAATAATGTATAATTATAAAATTACTAATGAGAGATCAAAAATAAATTTCTTATCACTATTATGCCTTCCCATAAGTGAGTCCTCACTGCATCATTTATTTCTTTCCCCAATAAATCTACCATCAAGATGAAGAGAAATGTAGATATGGGATCTCCTTGGCTTAAACCGTGAGAGGATCTAGTGAAACCTTGGGGACAACCATTTACTATAGTAAAATATCAAAATGGAAACCAAACTAAACATCCATTTTATCCAAGAATTATTGAAACCAAGGGCCTTAAAACCATTGAATAGGAATCTCTAGTTAACTTGATTATTAGCCTTTCCCATGTCTAACTGTACGACCATGGTAATTTTCTCTATTAATTGAATTGAATGCATTACTTCTTGAGCTATTATTACACCATATAGGTTGATTGAATACAAACAAAACAACATTTTTCCTCAACCATGATATCATAGATAACCAATTTTAATCTATTTATCACTACCTGCGATAGTATCATAAAAATTGTGTTACTAAGGGAAATGAGCCAAAAATCATCAAAATACATTGCATGCTCCTTTGGGATGATCACTATAGACGTGTTGTTTAGATCCTTTAGTAACTTTCATTTTCTTCTAAATTCCTCAACAACCTTGTAAATATCTTTTCCCATAATGTCCCAACACTTATGAATTAAACTTGATAGAAATCTATCCAAACCAGTGGCTTTGTATGGGTGCAACTACATAAAAATTATTTGATTTATTTCTCTAAGAAATATCCCATTAACAAAAAAACATGTTTCTCTTTAACCGATCTTAGAACACCCCTTAAAAATTGATCCTGAGATTATATGTGTGATCCATTATAATCATTTAGAAGGTTGCTGAATTATTTTACTATTTTTTTCTTTATTTCCTCAAGCATTTCCAACATGGATCCATCATATTTTTTGATATTTTTTATTCTCTTTTAAATCCTTAGAACCTTGGTTTCATTATGAAAGTATTTTGTGTTTCTATCTCCATATTTTAATCAAGCATCAGGTAGATTTTTTTCATCAATAAATTTCCTCCCTAGCCATTAGTTCAAAATAGGCTTTCATTAATTACTTTTTTTGGCTAAATCTATTCTAGTCCATTATGTGACTAAACAATTTTTCATTCAATTTTTCAATTTCACTTTCTATCCTTTTCTTTTTTGCAAAGATTTCCTTGAAATATATTTTTTCTATTCTTACAAATTTTTTTTACATTATTTAATAATGAGAAGAGCCTAAATATATATTTTTTATATTGTTGATAATTTTTCCTATCATTTTATAATTTTTTTCATAAATTCTAGGTCTCTCATCCTCATATTTTCAAACTTTAAAAAAATCATTTTAGTTTCATATCTTCAACTATATTCAGTTGGATGAGAAAGTGATTTGACCTAGACACAATCACTAGATTGCATTCACAAATTTTAGAGATAGCTCCCCAATCAAACCACTAGAGAAAGTGATCCAATTTATCTCTAATTTTGATAAGGCCCAATCTAAAATTATTCAATGTGATGTGTCTATTTTAGAGGGGAATAGAATATAGGATGTTATTGACCATAAAATCTAAAAAAATATTTTATGATTGATTTCTTTTTTCGAAACCCTCAAAGCTTGTTTGTATCTTCTAAAATTTCATTAAACTCACCTCCAAAAAAAGTATATGACATAGGGAAAAAAGAGAATACCTATTCTATTTTTGACCATACTTTATTTTTCTTTGTAAAAATTGATGAGCCATAGACATTAATTAAAATAGATTTAGATCTAGTTTCAAGGAACATCACCTTGTAGACCAACTAGTGTTTTATTTCACCAATCTTCTCCACTATGACTGAATTTGGTCACCATAATGTTTCTATGCCTCCTAAGGTCCCATCTACATGGAATAATAATCATCCCAATATTTAAGTTTTAATTTCATTAATTACGCTTCATTTCCACTCAATTTGTTTTCTTGAATCATGAATTTTTTTTCTTTTGATGTATCCATTTTGCGCTTGATTAATAAATTTTTGTTAGGGGAATTTAAGTCCCTAACATTCCATGGTGAGATCTTCATTTCCCTCTATGAAGGGTTTTTCCCTTCCCAAACCTTAGCATTCTAGTTATCTTTAATTGACCTTCTACATCTCCATCTATAATTAACTTTTATTTGTTAAATTTTCCTTTATTTATCTTATCCCCATAATCAAGCTTTTCAATTTATAAATATATATTTTTTAATTCCTTACTTTTCCAATGAACTAATCTCTAATGTATCAAATTCCATCACTAGATGCCATTTTTTGTCTTCCTATACTCTTAATATTACTTCCTTCTTTAATTCCATCACTAGATTCCATTTTTTTGTCTTCCTATACTCTTAATATTACTTCCTTCTTTCATCAATTGAGGGGATTCTCAAGGCCCCAATGGGATATCCTCCATTTTTATATCCATACAAAAACTCAAACTCTAGTTGAGGACAAGGATCCTCAAAGGATTTATTGAAGGAATCTTTAATTATGTTGTTACTTTTTATACCAAACAGATCACAATTTATCTAATAATGGCTAAACTCTTAATCAAAATTTTCCTTTAGGATGGGGGATTCTAATAGGTATTTTTATAGATCTTCCAAGTCACATAGAGTTCTAGTATTCTCCGACTTAAGACTATCAATCATGATTGGAGTCATAGGAGATTCAAATATTTTGTTCTTTTATTTTTCCCTTATGTTTTCTTATATATTATTTTTTGGATTTCCCTTGAGATTTGGTGCTTCATGCATAAACAAAATCCCCTCCCATCCTTTTCTTGGGGAGCTTTCAATTTTTATCTTTTTCCTCCACATTCCATATTAAAATCTCAACTCCAATTATTCTTTTGGGGGAATTTGTAATTTTATTGATATACAAATTATGTAATACATCCCAAACTATCTACTCCTAATTAGATCATCAATCTTGATGAAATATCTTATTTTATCCCCTATCATTTTTAGGTCTTTTGTATTTCAATATTCCAATGGGAGGTTGTAGATATGAATAAAAATTTAGGTTTGAATTATTTTGTGAGTTATTGGATTGAAAGTAGGAACATATTCTATGGTATACAAGTCCAGACCATCCATAATCAATGCTTCATGATTTAAAATTTATTTCTTTCTTTCACTAGATGGAAATTCTAACATGAAAAATATCTTAGGTAATACGTTCATCTTAACTTAGTTTCCATAATTATATTCACACAATTTTTATATTTTATCCCTAGAAAGCCATTCTCCCACCCACTTCATGATGAAATAGCGTTCCTTATATCTATTTATTGATTTACTTTATTCATTTAAATTAAAAAAAAGTATTTACAAATATCTTATAACTTTGTAAGTAGAGGGATTTTATTCACTCTTCTTTCCACCAATGCACATTTGGGGATCCATTTTTCTTTGGTATATTTTGACCATAGTTTTTCCTTCTATGTCTTTCATATGTTCCTCAATTGAGTCACTTCCAAAATTATGTTCCTCAATTGAGTCACTACCAAAATTAAGTTTTGGATCTACTTGATCTCTAATCAATGAATTTCCAGTTTTCATTTAGTTCCTTTCTCTAGTTTTCAAAGAGAGTAATAATTTTATTTTAAGTTTTAGTACTCCTACTTCCTCTTCTTGTTCCCATTCCCTTTTCTAGTGAAACTATACCATTTTTTTGCAACCATAACATATTTTTTCTCTATTGTTTTCTTTCATTTTTGCTAATCATTGTAGATCTTATTTTTGATAGCTTGGAAGGTATAAATTTCTTTTATTTTCATACTAGTGCACACAAAAGATCAATTCCATGAGTAGACCATCTTCTCCTAAAATAAGTAGTAGATATTTTTTTCTATTTTTTTAGAAACTTTTTTCACCATTGTACTTTTGTTCCTCTTAATATTATCTTTCAAAATATCCCTACCCATACAATACCATGACAACCACCACTAGTTTCTTTTATGTAGCAATGAAACCTTTTTGTTGATGAAATTAGATTGATGACCTTCCTAATGGTTATATAATTTTTTTTATAAAATTCAAAGGTGATAGGTAGATATTTATAGATGACCATGTACTAATTATTTTATATTACATGTGTTATTCTAGGTATGTAGCATGAGGATTTAGAAATTAGGGTATTTGTTGAATCTATCAGTAACACTACTAGATAATGGTTTTATCACTATCAAATATTCTATTGACTCATTGAATTCTATGAAAACTAAGTTTGATGATTATTTAAGAGTATATAAAATGAACAATTGTAATGCCTCGCCACATAACCCTAGAGGAAGTTACAATTAACTACTCAAACACATAATTTTTTTTTGTTTAAAGTACAATTAACATGCAAGTTCACTACTCGATGCCAACAACCTCTAAGGTTACGAGCCTGAGATTACTTTTAAACCCATACATACAACATAATTTCATCTATAATATTTATCTAATTAAGAAATTAAGTACTCATACATTCCATACATGATAAATTACATTATAACAATAAGAGATACAATAAGATTTCATATAACAATAATGTAACAAAAGAGATTACATCTCTCATTCCCGAATGAGGTAGAACCAATAAGCATGCTTATAAAATAAATTCTTCCACCTCAATTACAAAAATGAGGAGTAATAATTACAAGAATCAACTGAAATGAATATAAGGCATGAAATGTAACTGGAAACCACGAGCTCTCCAAGTGGAAATCTCATCAACATGAACAAAGAAGAGAACCCAATGGAGTAAGGTGCACGTTCCAACCAACCAAGTGGTACTTGAAGGCCCACCCCCCTGTGCTAGGAGATAGTAACAAGGATTCCTAGACAAGACCATCTACCTCTAGACATAGGCTAAAACAAAACTTAGCTAATCAAATACAATTAAAACAGTATCACAATGGTTACATTGCTTCCAGAGTTAACTAATCAATTGCATCACTGAAACAAACATACTGTTGACTTAGGAGAAGTGTCATCACAATGCTACATGGGATGTCTTGGTAAGTCTTCTTAGGCCCTGACCCCCATCTTGGGATCTCTTGGAAGCCTCTAACGACTCTCGAACCCTCATGCAAACCAATGCTAAATCAGTTATCTCTTGTAGAGACAATATAACGATCTTTCCATTCTAGGCCTTCTCGTCCCATCCCAATTTTGTACAAGCCCTTGAGTCCATGAGCGAGGCACAATTACTCTTATTAGGTGTTAAATACTACCTATTCTTCTAATAAGTTTATTTACATTATCACTAGATTAACTAACTCACAATGAGTTACCCTGGCACCACTTTGTGTGTCGGTCCTCATTGAAAGCCACTCCTCTAAGATAACACGTGAAACAACTCCACAACCCAAGGGTAAACTAGTGCACACTTAAGGATATTAAATCCCTATCCAAAACATAAAGGCAACACATCCCCGTTTGTGGTAACTGAGTAATTAACTAAATGCAACTATACACACTACCCAAGGAAATTCAAAGGTTGACAATAAAAAAAAAACAACCCCAAATTAAAATACTACATCTCGAAGTCTTACTAACACTTCTAAACAATTTCCACTAAAGCGAAAACAAAAGAAATTACATTTAAAAGAGCAATTTAAACAAGAATTAAATCTAATTTTCTGATTTCCTAAATCCACTTCCCTCAATAAAATACAGTAATTTATTACCTCAATAAACTAATTTAATAAAGTTTGTTTCAGAAAAAAGAAGGAATTTAAACTATACATTTCAATTCCTTAATTACTTTTAAATAATTTTTATTTTATTTCTTCTATTCAAAACATAATACTTTTAAAATCCTTTCTTTCTTCTTTTCAAAATATATCATTTTAAAATCAAATATTTCATCTATTAAATCATATTATTTTAAAATCCTCTAATTGTGCATTTAATGTATGCACCTATTTAAAATATTAACTATATATATATATATATATTCAACATTATATATTAAAATTTCCAAAAAAAAATATATAATCAAATATATAAATATATATATACACAAATATACATATAAATATATGATTATATACTTATATATATATTATATATATTTAATAATATAAAATATTAAAAAATAAATAAATAATAATAATAATTTATTTTTTAAAACAAGTTGAAGTGAAGTCAAAGGACACAACCAAAGTCTTGGGGGCGCACCAGATATTCAGTGGGGGCGACTATATTTACACACAACCGAACCCCCATTCTCATGGGCACGACTGTGTGTAAACACAACCAAACCCCCAATGGGTGGGGCACAACTGCGTTGAGGGGGGCGTTGGGCTTTGGATCCTCCACAACGCCTCCCATGGGGGCGGCTGTGGGGAGAGCCCCAACCTCCCCTAAAAATTCATATATATTTTTTTATTTCATTTTTTTTTCTCAAAACCCTACGAAATTCGATTTCACCATACAGGTGAAACTGTAAGACCCCATTTCATGTGTGATTGATATAACCCTAGTTTGTTATATGTATCCTTGAATAGATGGTGAGATGTGATGTGAGAAATAAATAGTGTGGCTATGTGAAAATATTCTTGTATTTCATTTTGACGTTTTGGTTTCATTGTGATTGCCATGAGTGTGTTAGGCATGTACGTAAATTAGGAATATAATTGAAATGTTAAATTGAATTGTTGTAAGGTCAAATCTTGGGATATTTAACTAATAAACAAATATGATGTATGGTTGTTTCTAATGATTGCATTGGTAATGTGCAGGAAGTCAGGGTACCAATACAAGAAGGGATAATTTATTTTTGGGGTTGTGAGGGTATTTATTTATGTCATGTGATCTATGTAAGTTGGGGTTAAGGTTAGAATTCATTATCCAAGTTTGAATTTCGCATGGGTCCCTAAATGGGTCTTTAAAGAGGTTTGTTGGTCAATTTCCTTGGTTGGGATGCAAAAATAAACCCCCTAGGGTCTATACCATAATAGCAGGGGTCAAATGGGCATATAATAATGCCCCAAGGACATGATTTGACCCCTGAAAAGTCCTCATAATGGAAAGTGACGAATTTTGAGTAAAAGATGGGATGGAAGGATAGAAGGGTTGTCCAAGTGCATGTTCCTATTTAATAAAGAAAAGACCCTCATTTATGAAGGAAAGTACACCCCACACATCCCCATTGAGAGTTGCAAGTTGAAACTTTTATATATTTGGAAGGAGAAGAATGAGTGGGGTGTTACCCACTTCTCCCCTTGGAGAACTTCAATGGAGATGGTAGAAAGAATGAGAAGAGGAGATAAGTCCACATCCTTGGGAAGATAGTGATGAAGATGGCTTGGCTTGGAGAGGAAGGCTGGATAAAGAGTTCAATCCTTTCACCTCAAAGAAACAAGATAAGTTCCCCTATTTCCATTTACCCTTGTTTATTTGTTGTAAGAAGGTGACATAGTGTATGTATTATTGTTGAAGGTAGACAATAGAGAACCTAGACGCATGAAAAGGGTGCTATGTTAATTTTATCTCTTTGTAAAAATGATAAAAGAAAAAGACTCCTTTTATCTTCATGGAGTTAAACAAATTCCTTGCTCGGGGGTATGGCTAGAGTCCATGAGGCTCCATGACGCCATTATGGTAGGGTGGTGAGCAAGCCTTTATCCATTGGTTGGTTAGTCATTTAGTTCCTATGGGTTGTGGTAATAATGAAAGTTCAGGTAGGAAGTGGTAATAGTTGTAATAGAGAAATGGAAAAACTTTTCTTCTTCCGCAATGCTTGCATTATGATGCTTTACCTTGTAGTATTGCTTGAGAAAGATATTAAAGTCATTTACCTTCTGTTGAGACATTGTTAGTAAACCATATATTTCAAAATTGTTGTTTTATTGTTAGTAAAAGTAAATGGTTATTTATGGTTTATATAGACTTCTGATCATTTTTGTTACTGAATAAAATAAATTGAGTGATTTTTTGATCACAGAGGTGGTAGAAATAACAGAGGCTAAACATATTTCGACTTAATACTATGTCAGAAATTAAAGGAGTTAGTAAGTGGGCATCTTCTTGTATCTTACTCCTAGAAGTAACACTTAGTTATTGTCAATCGATCCAGAACGATTAAATATATTTTCAGAACACTAAATATATTGTTCTATTCAAAAGATGATTCTGTTATTCCAAAAGCCAATAAAAATGATTCTATTAGAGTTATCAGTAAAAGAATTGCAATAATTTCTTAAAAAAAAATAAAAAACAATCACTAAGTTACAAAAGGGTACTAAACTATTTTCGCTTTGAACAAAGAAAATCTCGGAAAGATGAAAGGTCACTATATTCTGGTGCCAATGCTTAGATGGTCGATTATGGTGCATGACCATCTCAATTGCTTGTTGACAATCAACAATATCCATCACCTGCAATCTAATCTCGTTGTTGTCTCACCCTTCTTTTCACTACAAAAGTCCATCGACTGTCAGGGTTATCAAGGTCAAGTTATTAGGTTGCACCAATTACCCCGTGCCCACACTCTGATCCTGTACAAGGTGGCGACACTGGAACTTACCAGACGCTAACATTTGTGTAGAGTATGCTAATCCTCCCAGGTTAGAGTGATGCTTGTCTTCTTCACATATACAAATATTAATTGCACCATTGTTCACTGCATCTTCACGCCCAATAATAAGGGCTCTGTGCTTGCAAAGAAATAAAAACTGCACCCACATAACTTAACACCTAATTGCTATTTTTCTTATATTCATTAGAGTCTCCATATTGTTCCTTGTTTGGATGCAACGCATGGGATTATTGAGGCATTAAAATGATGATAAAATAAAGAACAAAGTAAAATATCGGTACATACCCATGAACCTGTTACTTAATATCTGCAGTTTAACAAGAGGGAACTTCTCCACCTGGGCAAACTCATGTTAAATAGCAAATACATATCGATCTGTTACAGTCAGCAATGTTATAGTGAAATGAAACAAACTAAACTAAAATGTCATGAAGATAATATCAACACTAGATTCTCTATGCTTCAATGGCGTGTTATCCTAGCTGTTGGTTGTATGGCAGCGGCAACCGAGCCTACAACGTTTATTTCCGTTGTATCTGCAGCTCCCTTGTGGTCCTCAGTCTGAACCCTCGCCTGTCTCTAAATGCCTATTTCCCTGCATCAGGAATCGACCCATAAGGGGCGTATCCATAAAGGCTAGGGCTCAAGCTGTAGATATACGTCACAGTTCAACAGTAGATACGTGAAAAGACATCACAAACATCATTGAAAGGTTTGGCATTACAATTACCATAATTCCTTGTGCTGCAATTAGCATGAGCTGTCATGAGGTCGAAGTGGGTGAAATTTGCGTGTATGATGGGAGTAAAAAAAAAAAAAAAGAAGAGAAGGGAAGTACAGACTAAAACACATATACACATATGATAGCACGTAAGCCATCCTGTGCAATGTACGTATATTCACATAAGTCACAGTCAAATCGCAAGTGTTATGGGGATTTCCGCTGTAGTCGGCCAACCAAACCAGGTATCGCCTTCATAAAGATGGTTCTCAGATACAGATACATTTTTTATTATATAGTCATCTACTCCTCTTTAAATTCCAGATTTGTGTCTTAAGGAGGTTGTTAATGTTATTATTATTATACCTCCTCAGCCTACGAATTTAGCTACAAAAGCAAGATAGTCTACGCGCCTTGAGATCCTGCACATAAACCTAAGGGGCAAATTCCGGGCATGACAATTTATAGGCTGGTCAGATTAATAAATTCAACTGTGCGTAAGAGGAAAATAGTGTTCTTTCTTTTCTTATACGTCAAGGTGTAATTGCATTCACGTGTGGCAAGTGAATAGTAAGAAGCGACCCGATTGAAGTTTCAAATTTTGTATACACTCTCTTCCAGCTACTTGTGGCAGGAACATTTAAATAAAACAGTGAGTTATTGCCATGTACGATAGAAACAGTAGACTCTATAATTGGTAATGTAAAGAAGGAAGCATTGTTGGTAGGTGGTGACTGCAGAAAAGTAGTGGAGAAATCGTAATAGAAAAACAGTTTAATTCCAATGTTTCCTTGGTTAGCTACGAAGCGAAGTTAAGCCTAAATGACTAAGTAAACATGTGGTAAGAAAATTGTCCTTGTATTATTAATTGCAATGGCTATGGTGTAGAAAATTTTCATTTGGGCCCCATACTGACCCCATGCACTTTAGCTCTTACGAGATCAAAAAATAAATTAAAAAAAAAAAAAAACCTTATTCAATCATTTATATGGTCCCTTAATAAAGGAGACACGTATATACCTCCACCCCTTTTTTTAAGGATCTCTTTAATAAACAAAACCAAAAAAATAATATAACAATAAGAATAGGTATAAAATCAAGGAATGGTATGTCCCACCATATTATTTAAAAGAGATTCGCTTATTGTTACTTTAGTCTTTGAAAAGTTAAATTTTATTTATAAGAAAAGGAAACAACACACAAAAGAGTTGGGTAGGATTAGAATTAGAAAAAAAATATACCTCTACTTTGGTTGAAATTGCCATCTTCTCCCAACCACCTCACTATTAGTGCTATTACTGCAGCAAGACAATAAAGATAATTTCTAATACTAATATTAATATTATTATATTAGTAATTATTATTAATCATGTAAGGGTAATATTGGTATTTACATGAATATTAGAAGTATTGATATTAATTTATCTTCAACAATAATATTGATGACAAATATGGTGTTAATTAGTTCAAAGGATAACCTTAGTGTTAAGTTAACATTATTAATCATCCATACAATATTAATAATAATGTTTAGGGGAGCAATAATATTTGTAATGTCAAATTAAAATATAATTATTACTATAATTTTACCAAATGTAAATAAATGCTAGTTGTTGAAATTTTATTTCGAATATATATTTATGATCTTTGTAAATTGTACACTTTTATGTTTACCCTGTGCACTATCTTAAATTCACCTTGTTTACCTTTTTATTATATTATTAACATTGGTATCACTTAAAATATTATTACTAATTTATTTATTATAATTCTAAATAGTTAGCATGCCCTTATTAATAATCATTAAATAATGAAAGTTACTAACAATATGAAGGGAAAAAAAAAAAAAGGTAAATTGTAACCGTGAAATAAATGCATGTACAAATAACTAGATAAATAAATTTACTAACAATGTAAAACGGTAAATTATAACCCTAAAACAAATACATAGGATTAAATAGATTAAGTAGAGAAAGAAAATTACTAAGGATGTGAAAAAGGTAAATTAACAATATATATGCATATCATTAATATTATTGAAGTATTAAATAAATAGTAACATTACTATCAAGTGTTACTTAAATTAAATGATAATTTACTATTATCTTGGCATAAATGGTTAATCGAATGATGTCATTATTGATTTATTGACTAAGCAATAACATTTCACATATGTAACTATGTAAAATAATCATATTATTATCACACATTTTCAGCTATACAAAATGGTAATATTAATATTACACTTTGAAGAAGTCAATTTAATATTGTATATATATACAAGTTTATAATATGACGTAAAATTTATATACACATATATATAGTACAATTAATCTTGTTAAAAATAATATTAGAATTAATAATGGTATTGTGTTAGAGCTAGTGCATCTAAAAAAACAAAAAGTTGCAATTTTCTAGCGAAAATTTATGGGCATGATAGAAACACTGTTTTCTTTTTTTTCTCAATATAGTCATTTCAACCCAGATAAACATATATAAATATATGTATGTGTGTATATATATACTTTTCAAAAAAATAAATATATATATATATATATATATAGATTTATTAAAATTATAGATTCAGTAGAGCAAATAATTTCCAAAAATAGTCATCTACAATAAAATACCCAATTTTTGAGAAAACCATTTGTGTTTCCAGAGAACAATGAATTTATAAAGGGTTTAATTTCTCCCCAACAAAGATTTTTCCATTATTTACTACAAAGATTTCACATGGATTTTTTTTTCATCTTAATCAAATTCCGAGTTTGCACAGTTAATCATTTTGCAAACAAAATATTTAATCTATGAATCTTTTTCAAAATAAAATTTATTTAATAAACAATGAACCTGATTTGCAATTGTCTGAGAGGATGTGAAATGGTGTAAAGAATCCTCCACAGATTCAAGCTCCTTCCAAGCAAACAAACAAAGCTTCTCCACAATCAAATTCCAAAAACCAAAAACCAAAATTTCTTCTTCCTTCCTTTTTTTTTCTCTCCTCTTTTACTTCTTAGACTTTCATGGTTATAGCCATTAAACTCCATAAAAATATCTCTTTCAACCACCATCATTAATATTTTGAAACAAAAACAAAAATATCTTTCAAAATTCTTTTGCATCAAATCCTCGAAATAAATTCAAAATAAAACATTTTACTAATTTCAAATAAAATACCTAGAATTTCTAAAATAAATACAATCCAAAGATTAAATTATTTTACTAATTAAATTAAATTAATTAACATCTTCCAACTTAATAAATCGGATTAATTTAATAATCAACTTAAATATTTAATTCCATTAATTTACCTTTTACAACTTGCAATTTAAATAATATCAAGGAAAAATTGAACAACGATAAAACAAACAAACCCAACTTAAAACCAATGACACACTATGACCAGGGTGATGAATTGACACAAGAAACCTAGCTACTATCTCCTAATCAAAATACCATTTGCTAATGGACACACTCAAACTTGTGAAACCAAGTGGAGTTGATGTCCTGTACTTGTAAACTTGCAAACAAAACATATATCTAACATGCATGTATATTTCATAATAAAAAACACTGTGAAGAGGGAATCATAGAATTGTAGGGCGCTCACAAGCGAGTGGTACAATTTCGTCCCCTTCACCAATACAGTGTTACAAAACTGATGAATCTAACATCAATAATCTAATCAAAAGCATAAAACAACATTAATTCAAATATCCTCTATGCTAATCTAAAGTATGTCATAATGATAACATCAGAATAAAATACCATCACATCATAATATAACATCCACATCACTTTACAATTAGCGATCAAATAGTAACCGAGTATCATAGTCAAAGTACTAATAGAAAACAAAGCATAATGAAGTAGAACACTGTCTAATCAAAAGAGAAAAATGGAGGGGTGCTACAAAAATGTAATACCCCTTCATTTTGTCCTTTTGATCGAACAGTGTTATGCTCTATTTTGCTGTAATTTCTGTTAGTACCTTGACTTTGGTACTCGGCTTCTATTTGATCGCTATCTATAAAACGACGTTAATGTTATCTTTTGATGTGATGGTATTTTAATATGATGTTGTCTTTATGTCATGTTTTGAATTAACATAAATAGATATTCGAATTAATGATGTTTATGCTTTGGATTATATTAATATGTTAGATTTTTCAGTTAGTTACATTGTATTAGTGAAGGGGACGGTATCGCATCACTCGCTTGCGAGCGCCCTGCGATTCTGTGATTTCCTCTTCACGGTGTGTTTTAAGTATGACATATTATTGCATGTGGATATACTCTTTGTTCACAGGTTGATAGGTACAAGACACCGACTCCATGTGGTCCCACAGGTTTGAGCATGTCCAATGCCCAATAGTAATCGACTAGGAGATAGTAGCTAGGATTATGTGCCAAGTCGCCACCCTAGTCATAGTGTGTCGTCGGTCTTAGTGTGGTCCAGTTGCCTTAATATTGTTCAATATGTTTGGTTTCAGTTTAAATTAGAAGTTTGGAAAAAGGTTAAAATAAATGCTTGGTAGTTAAATTGCCATTTAGCTTTATCTAGTTTATGTTGAAATGTAATTTAATTTATTAATAAATAAATTTAATCCTTGATTAGATTTAGTTTATTGATAATTAAATTAATTGATTGGAATAAATTAAGTTTTCCTTTTTGGAGTTAATAGAATTTTGTGTGAAATTGAGAATATTGAAAAGATGAAATAAAAATAAAAGAAAATAATTAAAAGTCAAATTAGAAAATTTGAATTCAAAAATTGAAAGAGGAAGATATTTGCATTTTCTGTTTTGGAGAATTGATGAGGGTGGTTGTAGGATTTTTAGGGTTTTTTTTTCCTTATGTTTGAATTTGGCTTCACAATTGGGATGTTCATGGAATTTTGGAAAAAGATTAAATTAGAAAGTGAACGAAGGAATTGTTCAATTTTGTGGGTTTTTGGAAAAAGCTTGAAGAACCTCTGGATCTGAAGAGGGAATCAAGACACCATCAGGATCTTCTATCATCTTAAAAAAAAATCAGGTTCAATCCTTTAAATGTTTGCTTTGGAGGTTTTTAAATTTTAAATATTAATGGTTAAAGATCTTGTGGAAAGAGTTTTGAATTCTGTTGTTTGAATGCAAATGAAGCAAAGTTGGAGTTTTATTCTCCAAATTAGCAAGAAGACCCTCTTTAAATTAAATTGCTTCAAAGGAAATGATGCTTTTGAGTGTAAATGGTTGTTCTTATATATATATTATTCTGGTTTTCTCAATTTGTTCTATCCTAAACCAAAAATGCATATATATATACATTGAGGAGTATATATATATGCATATACTCATGTAGGTTAAAATATGTTATTATTGAAGGAAACCGAAATTAAAAAAATGGGGAATCTTTTTTAAAAAATTCACAATTGGAAAAAAACATTTTACATTTTTTTTTTTTTAGGGTTTTTTTTTATTATGAAAAAAATTCAAGGGAGGTCGTTGGGGGCTCACCCCCACCACGCCCTCATGGGAGGCGAGTGGGGGGAGCCGTGCCCAGCACACTCCCCTCTCCCCTCCTCAGTCGCGCCCTAAGGACGACTGTGTTTACACACAGTCACCCCTATTAATGGGGGTCGACTGTGTGTAAACACAGCCGCCCTGTGTAGTATGGTGTGTGCGGTTCGAGGATGCCGCCCATGTGTGTGGGGCACACACGGACCAAGGTAAGTGGTGAGTGTTTTTAATTTTATTTATATTTTATTTAATATTTAGTATTATATATTTATAATATTAAATATTATAATATATAATATTATAATGTCAGTGTATTATATATTTATAATATTAAATATTATAATATATAATATTATAATGTCAGTATAATATAAATATATTAATGAGTATTATTATATTATATAATATTAAAATATTAATATTATATATATTAATATTTAATATTACATTTTATAATATTAGAGTATTATTAATTAAATAAGTAAATATGTGTATTTTTGATATACACATATATGAAAGGTTTATTTTGGTAAATGGATTTTATAATTTTAAATATTTTCCACTATGGCATATTGTAAAAATATTGATTTAAAACGATGATTATATTTTAAATGTACTTGTGAGAATTAGAATATGTAGTTTTAACCAATTGATTAGTTGAAATTTTAAATGCATATTTGAAAGGTTAAACATAGATCTGGCAAGGAATGTGCTTAGCATCGTAACTATTCAATAATTTATTTCGCAATAAACTTATTGTAATTTTTAAACATTATATTCTAAAACATAGAAAGATACATGATTACTTGTTACCATTGAAACAATTAGTGAAATTGAACTTTTGATTTGAATTCCATTCTTCGATTGAAAGAGTCAATATTTAATTCAGATTATCTTAAGGCAATAGGTACTGAATGTTAGCGTCTGAAATGGATTTAGAATATCCAAAGGTAGTTTATTTCATGTGCCTTCAGTGAATATTCCCTTCGTATTCTTGTTTGGGAAATGGGTTAAGTGCCTTTTAATTGTAAGTCTTTTCGAATGAGGCCTTTTATTATGTGGGTTGTCGTGTCATATTGTCAACCTGTTTTGAATCCCTTGGGTAGTGCATAGTACATTATCAGTTTTTTACCCGGTTTCTATGAACGGGGATGTTTTGTACCTCCTTGGTTTAGGAGTGGATTACGTGAGTTGTGCCTCCTTGTCAGGAGTGACTTTGTTACCTTGTTACCTCCAATGTTTGGAGAGGGTTTGAACTTAGGTTGCCTCCTGAGAAAGGAGTGGTTGTGGTATCTCGTTTGTTTGCACTTTGTTACCCTTGGAGTTTGGATGGTATGTGTGTTGTCAAGTAGAAGAGTGGCTTCCATTTGGGGCCAGAGCCTGGAAGAGGTAAGATTGGGTAACCTTCGGAAGTGGTGTAATTAAGTGATAACTAAATCAATGTACTTAGAAGTTTGGGTAGTACTTCACACTAAAAAGATAATTATGCCTCACTCATAGACCCAAGTGCTCGGTTAGGCTTGGGATGGGTGGGAAGGCCTGGAATGGCAAGGTCATCTATCTTGTCTGTACGAAAGGTATTTGATTCCGCATTAGTAAGTATGAGGGCTGGGGATTAGTTTGAGGCCACCATTTTGACGATCTGTAGTGGGTAACTCATGATGAACTGTGTGATGACACTCTGTCTAGGACAACAGTTGGTACTTGTTTATTGTGGGTATGGTTTCTGTAACATATCTGATGTGACCATAGTTGGTATTTGATTATTATGTGTATAGTTCCCTTAACATACTTGATCTGCTTTATATCTGGAAGCAATGTAACCATGTTGAGTTGTACTTGTGATGTACGTGTGTTGTACTTGTGTTGTACTTGTGAGGTGCATGTGATTGGTTGTTTCAGTTTGGTACAGTTATGATTTAGCCTGTGTCTAGAGGTGTTGGTCTTGGCTAGGATTCCTTGTTACTATCTCCTAGCACGGGGGGTGGGCCTTTGGGTTCCACTTGGTTGGGTGGCATGCACCTAAATCCGTTGGGTTCTTTCTTCATGTTCATGTGGACGATACTTCCAGTTGGAGAGCTCGTTGGATTCAGTTTCAGTTCTTGCTTTATTTCATTTCAGTTGATCTTGTATTATTGTACCCCTCAGTTTTTATCGAGGTGGGAAGTTGTAATTATAATTATGTTTATTGGACTTGCCTCATTCGGGGAATGAGAGATGTAATTGTAATATTGAATTATGGATAAATGAAATGGAAAGTTATCTTTATGCTTGATGTAAACTATCTTAATTGGAATGTATGTGTTTAATTATTATCTAAATAATTGGTATGGTTTATATTCATGTTTTTTTTGTTGAGGTTCTATATAACCTCTGTCTCGTAACCTTAGAGGTTGTTGGAATTAGTTAGTGAACTTGCTTATTAATTGTACTTAAGCAAAAAAAAAAGTTAGTCTGTTTAAGTACTTAATTGCAACTTCCTCTAGGGTTGCGTGGCAGGGCGTTACAAAAAATCTATATTTTTTCTTAGTCAACCTAAATGAATAAGGAGATACATGAGCCTATAAGTGAGTACTTTTAAAAAATTAGTAAAGTTGTAGATAAAATTAAGCAAGAAAAAAAAAATCTTTAAAATCAAAAGTGATTTTTCACGATATATGTACCTTCTAGACATCAAATTTAGTTTGAGGAGAGCTAAAGTCACAACTTTGGAGAATTATTAATATATGGTTATTGAAATTGAAGATAACCTCCTCAAAAAAGTTAAGTGGAAGAAATATTTTCAAATAGGTAAGCAACTAGCTACTACTTCGTATGACCCTTATTTTCAAATATTAGGTAATGACTTTATAGCTCTAAATATAAAATGGCCTAAGAATCAACAATCCCTATACCAATATATTCTAAGAAATGGTTATGGAAAACCAAATAAGTGTTCTATAGGTGGTTTTCGATGCACCAAAAGATCGACCTATTAATTCATGATACAACCACCAAATTTATACAATATCCAAGATCCACATGAGGTGGTTAAGCCATGTCATGAACCCAAGTGCCATGCTGCACAACACAAGGATACAAAGGGAAACACACTTGCAAAAATCCCCCCTAGTGCAAGTAAGGGGTTTGAACCTATGACCTTCGATCTGATACCAATTGTGGCACATGCAACTACCATTACACCAAAATATTGACCTATTAATACCTAATACAACCTCTAGATTTATTTAAGATCCAAGATCCATAGGAGGTGGTTAACCCATGTCACAAACCCAAGAGCTGCACTACACATCACAAGGAGACCAAGGGAAAAACTCTTGCAACAATAAGGCATTAGGATTACAATCTTCTACATGAAGGATTTCTATTGAAACACATAATATAAGTGGGAGGAAAAATAACTCAATGTATAATTTTTATTTTAAAATAGATCATGATGGCTTATCTTTCCTAGAGATGAATAGGTTTTATGCTAATGATTGAAAACAATGAAAAATCTATTAAGAAACTTATTATTGATAAAACTAATGATTTTTCTGTTGATTCTATTGATAATTACCTTGAATATGATTATATCTTAGAAAGGGGGGATGACCTATATATTAAAATAAGTAATTAATAATATATAGTCTCCACAAAATTTCTACAAGCTAAAGTTTCTAAGAACTTTAAAAATTAAAGAAGTCAATAATCCAATATAAATATTATTACTCAAAAGTATATCTTGTTTAGAAATTCATATATACTAGCAAAGGATGTAGAAATATTTTCTTCTAAGTCTTTAGGTAAACAAGTTTCTTCCTCTACATCTAAAACAAGTGAATTTTTCTATATAGTAGAGAATTTTAAAAATACCAAGGTTTATATTTCCCAAGCTAGTTACCTCTAATGTTAAATTGACTAGAACTAGAAAAATATTAAAGTATGCTAAAGAAATTCCTACTTGTTAGTCTACTAATGCCCATTATACTTAATTTTTTTAAAAATATTAAGTATCATTCTACTAGTTTGTCTTTTATAACTCATTGTTTTTATCTAGTTATAGGATGAGTAATTGCATTATATATTATATCAATTCTAATAATTCTATTAATCCAAGTTACTGTTGGAGTACAATACCACTAAGAGGGGGACATAATCAATGGTATGATAGATTCAAATGAACTTAAATTAATCTTTCTCAACTTTGAACATGTAGAATGCAAGTTTCAGAATAGTTCAATTATCAAATATAGAATTATGCATGCAAGGATATCTAATTTGGATGAACATAAAGAACATAAAAAAATCACAAAATTTGGACATCATAATACAATGTTTATGAGTAAAAAACCCTCATAGTGATAAAAAACCACTTGGGAGAAATTGGCTTGCTGGTTTAATAAAATCCCATTGATTATAGAGCCTCATTGGCTAATTTTTGTGTCTCACTAGAAATGCCTCACTGACTACACAATATGCCTCACTAGCTTAGGAACCTCACTGGTTACAAGTATGCCTCACTGGAAAATACAACTACCTCATAGGAAAAACCTCCACGGTCTTAATGACCAATCTCTAATGAAATAAAAGATATGGCTTTAGGGGGTTACCCTATTACAATATGCACCATCCTATCTCTGCAAAAATAATACAAAAAGTTCCATCTCACTTGTTTACACATATGATAGTAGGAATTCATCAAACATGATTTTCAATTCTAAAAACTTCATATCTCTCATTAGACCACACACTCTCTTGCATAAATAACTAAAGACTCTTCTTAACACACCAAATACAATAAGTAGATAGATATGAATAATAAACCATTAAGGATCTATCTCAATCCTCTACACTCATCTTGATTGTACCTTTGTTGAATTGTAACCACACAATAATACTATATCATTTCCCTGATAAGACATACAACTCAAGACACCTCAAGACCTTTTGTTACATGCACATTGGTATATTCAAAGTATTACAAATTAAATTCATGTGTTTTCCATCAAATTTCTTCCATCTACTATAGCACAGTACCTGTGAAAATAAAATTTTGATAGTTAACACCATCATGGGCTACATATAATACTTGTAAGTTCTGCTCTTTAAATCTCCTCCGTTTTGTATTAACGTTATATAGTCATGATGTAAATTTTTTCACTGAACACCCATAGTTCTCAGAATGATCATAACCTATCCAAGAACACCTTCGATCTCTTTAAATAGCAATACAATAACTCAATTACATTCTTGTGCATAATTGTCCAAAGAGATTGACACTCATACTTCCGTCAATCTAAAGGCTAGTCGAAAGACCATTTTGATAACTTTAAATGATGACTCTTGATCTTCAACTACTGCCATTCCAAAAATCAAACAATGGTCATTGATAAAAATTTTGGTGCTCAACAAAGAAGGTTTACCGATGAGCATGGGTTGTCATAAGAGAGAGCTGATTAAACCAATGTTCTCAACACCCTTCAATAGGTTACTTTAAGTTATATTGACCAATGACTCTAAGTCACTTTCAAAATATAAGAAAACATTTTTTTTGCTTTAAAAACCCTCACAAGACATGAAACCCTCACAATGCATGAGAAGGAAACACCTTCATAGATGATCAATGAAACATTTAAATGTTTGCTTGAAACGTTGATAAATCCCATAGCTTAAAGACTTATGCACAAACCTCATGCTTTGATGCTCATCAAGAATGATAAACCTTGTTGATGAATAATTAGGGTTTTGAACCTTCAAAGCTTTGATGCTTTGAGCCTTTAAGCCTATTAATGATACTTGAGACAATATTTGAAAAATACCTTATCTTCTTTATCAATGTTTTAAAAAATACCTTTAATTATTTGAAACTACTAGGGTTTGAAGTCTTTGAAAGCTATTAAACCTTGCTTTTATGCTCTAACTATTGTGATGCTATTGAATAAAACATGAAAAACATGAAACATGACTTGAAGCAACATGAACTTGTGTTGGAG
Organism: Sequoiadendron giganteum; assembly: GCA_007115665.2. Lineage (NCBI taxonomy): Eukaryota > Viridiplantae > Streptophyta > Pinopsida > Cupressales > Cupressaceae > Sequoiadendron > Sequoiadendron giganteum. Next base: position 131,511,955 of record CM021101.1, on the reverse strand, counting down.
TGAAAGAAGAACGAGGAGTTGAATCAGTGTTATTAACTTTTTTATCAATTTTAACTGAAATTGTAATAAACCAAATGTATGCTCTCATTTATCAATGATAAACTCATTCATGTATTGAATGCAATCACTTAAAACTTAAATGAGAATAGTGAAACATAGCATTTTAAAGCATTAAAGAACTGAAACAAATGAACCATAGATACTCAAATAGAAACAAGATATGTCGAGTGGAAAACCCTCCTGGGGTAGAAAAAGCACTCCTTAACCTGCTGCCTTTTTCAGGATTTCATTTCAATAATTATTTTTGATAAAGCCTCATAGGTTGATTTCTGAGCACCAGCTCAAGGAGCACCAACCCCTCTTTTTAGAGACACCAATCTCAAGGAGAACCAACCCCTTTTTTGTTTTTCAATAGAACATACAATGATATAGATGATCTCTCTATTTACCTAATTTCTGTCAAGTGCCTCTCGACAGACAATGTGTAGAATTCTCAAATGTCAAGAATGAAACTTCAGTGTTCCACCCATTATCAAGCCTTAAGATAAATTGAGGAAAATCTAATTACAATCTCAATACAACTTCTCATCAAAAAAATGTGTTCTCAGTGATGTGTCCTCACTTTGTTTTTCTCATACTCCGTTTCATGAATTTTCCATGATACTATTCAAAACTGTTAACTCACTATTTTTCCCTCTTTTACAACAAAAAGTAATAGACCCTATATCTCATACAATCCTTTAGTACTACGCACTTTTTCTCTTTTTTCTTTTTCGAACATATTAAAGCCCTAATCTCTCTGTTTTCATCTTTTTACAGATGTCAACATTACAATCAAGGGAAACATTACAACAATTATCATTTTTCTATTCCAAAGAATAAAACAAAGATGATTATCAGGTTACCAATCTTCTATCGAGCAACAAGGCCAGATGTTGCAGAGTTCCTGAGAGAAAGATCTTTTCTCCTGATAGGAATGAAAAGCAGTATGCAATAGTAGAGAGGAGACTAAACATAATCTTCACAAGCAGCCTGCACAGATCTTTCTCAATGACCCAACATCAAAACAAAAAAAAATCCCATGAGCAATACCCATTAAAACAACTACAAATTTTAAGTAACTGAAAGAACTAAGCTCTATAACTGAAACCATCCTTTTAAGAGTAGTTACCAAAGATTCTAGGTAAGGATCTGAAGAGATTCGAAGATATTATAATTACCCACAAACAAAAATAATTTTCCCTTAAAATGCAAGAGCAGATTTAAAGAGATACATTAAATATATATGTATTACTGAGAAGTAAAATCGACATGCACTGAATCTAAGAGTAATGATGGAGATGTTGTCATGAAGGAGTTTACCAGATCTACAGAGAAAGAAACGACCAAGACACCTTCCAATCTCGGGCCTTCACCCAACAACATGAAGCATACACAAAAAAATGACCATTGTAATGGTCCTCTAACATTCCCCATACGTTGTCCATGGTCAGCAAGCCAATGAATGCAATAAAATAGATGAGAGAAAGATTTTGTGGTGGCGACCAGTGTAGGGTTCCAAACCCATGAGCAATGAAAAGGATAAAGAGTTTTCCCTAAACTTCCAAAGCAAGCAATTAAAAACTTTTGTAAAATGTGATAACATTTGAAGTTTGAAAGGACCGATACGATAAATTGTAAACTCATAATGCCCTTTAAAATATACGAGCAGATCAAAGACTTGCATGCCGACAAGCATTATTTCTTTTGAATATTATTGACAATGTGAAATCATCGACCAAATTATACTTTAAAGAAATTGATATGACCACCTTACATATCAAATGTCGATTTTCTAAGGGATGATTGTTTCCAAATGATCAAAGCTAAGTCACATCCAATGTGACATAAATAAATTAATCAATACCTTTATACCTGCTATCGGCCTTGAGGCCCAAATAAATATCAACCAATAGACCCAAATGCAATAATATACACTCCCATAGTGTGTCAAACTTAATTTCCAATGCCAAAAGATATCAAATAATATCAAAGCTGATTGGCACCTCATTAATATCCAATGCCATATAATGTCCAATGTCAAATACTTTCCAAAGCCTTGTGAAGTGTAATAAAGGCTAAAAACATGCCAAGTTCACAATGCCATTCCACATACCATAAACCATTATCAGTTGATTGAGGAAACCCGATAGGGTTTTCTTAAAACTAAAAAACAAACTGCATCTCATAAACCCAAGCATCAAGAACCAAAGATCATTACTTGAAAGATGATGGAGAAAGATGACTCTGAATATGATAAAAAACCATTAACAATTTCATGATGCTAGAAACTAATCAAGCCACAACATATCAACCTGTAGAACACTGAACATGCCAAAAACATATAAAGAGTGAATCACTAAAGCACTAATTGTTAAACCAGAAACATGTCACCTGATCAATGGAACATAAAACTGTAACCAACATTCCTTAACCAAGATATGCACATGGAGTCAAGATATCAGTGCCACCTAAGATAATATCAAAAGTGAAGTAAACATGCCAAACATAAACGAAGCAGATCAACTGAGTAAACCACCAAGATGCGAGACTGTAACACATATTGTCATCAAGGAAAAATTAGCAGAAGAGAGATTCAACAAACTCCCTCTTTGTCCTTGATGGCAAAAACTGAGCCACCAAGCCAAAATAGAGTATTGGAACCGAATACTCATAAATCTCCCCCTTTTTGTCACAAGGATAAAGGGAAGTCAACAAAGATAAAATAGAATCAATAGTGAATTTCCATGGAGCTGGAGATGTAAAATTTGAGCAGCAAAGTATGAGCTGCAGGAAGAGCTAACCAGCTCCCCCTATCACCAAGATAGACTGTTTAAGATAACAAAGATTGAGAGACAACTACCAATCTAGACCTAAGTCTTTCAAAAAAATCTTTAGCCAATGGTTTTATAAAAATGTCAGCAACCTATGCTTGTGTAGGAAAATATTGCACGAAAACCTCATTAACCAACACCTTTTCACGAAAAAAATGAAACTTAATAGTGATGTGTTTAGTGTGAGAGTGCATAACAAGATTTTTTGAGATGTTGATTGCACTATTATTATCACACATAATAGAAATGGGTTTAGGGATTTCAATACCCATATCAGATAATGTCTATGACATCCAGATTACCTGAGTACAACAAGAAGTGGCAGCAATATATTCTACTTCAGTAGTAGAGAGTGAAACAGATTCTTGTTTTTTTCTATGCCAAGCCACTAATTGATCACCAAGAAAAAAAGAAGCACCATTGGTGCTTTTCCTATCATCCAGACAACCAGCCCAGTTAGAATTAGTATATGCCACTAATGAAAAATCATTGTTTCTGGGATACCAAAGTCTATAATCAATAGTGCCTTGAACATATTTAAGAATCCTTCTAACAACATTTAATGTGAGATTCCTTTGGAGATGACTGAAATCGAGCAACCATGCAAATAGCTTGCATTATGTCAGGTCTTGAGGCTGTTAGATATAATACGCTGCCTATCATTGACCTATAGTTAGTTGGGTTGATAGCAAGAGAATCATCAACTTTGCTAAGTTTACAGCCAGTAGCCATTGGAGTGCTAACTGGATGACATTCATCCATTTGAAATTTCTTTAATATTTCTCTTGCATATTTTTTTGAGAGAGAAAGATACCAGATTCAAGTTGAGAGATTTGAAGACCTAAGAAGAAGGACAGTTTTCCCAACATGGACGTTTTAAACTCAGATTCCATAATCTATGAGAATTTTTGACTCAAAGCAATATTGTTGCAGCCAAAGATAGTATCATCAACATAAATTTCAACAACTAGAATATCAGACCCTTCAATTTTAACATAAAGATTGTTGTCTACTCCTCCTCTAATGAAACCTTTTGACAGTAAGTGACTATCCAATCTAGAGTACCAAGCTCTAGGAGCTTGTTAGGCCATAGAGCCTTTTTCAGCCTGTAGACATGATTAGGTTTGTTTTTATAAGTAAACCCTTCAGGCTGTTCTATGTAAACTTCTTCATCCAAATACCCATTCAGAAAGGTAGTTTTAACATCCATTTGATATATAGTAAAGTTTTTGAAAATAGAATAGGCCAAGAAAATTCTAATTGATTCAAGTCTAGCTACTAGTGCAAAGGTTTCACCCAAGTCAATACCTTCTTGCTAAGAATATCCTTTGCAGACATATCTAGCCTTGTTGCGAACAACATGGTCATTTTCATCATGTTTGTTTCTGAAAATCCACTTACCTCCTATGACATTTTTGTCATCTGGTCTTGGGACTTTCTCCCAAGTTTGATTTTTCTCAATTTCATCAATTTAATCCTACATTGCATTAAGCCAACATTCATCAATTAGAGCTTCATCAATTTTTTTTGGCTCAAACTGAGTGATTAAACAAAAATCAGTATGCTCGGCTATGTGAGCTTTTTCATTATAGTTAACTTTTCTTTTCCTTGTTTGAACTCCTGCAGATTTATCTCCTATGATCAAATCTGTAGGATGGTTTCTAGCATGATATTTTGAAGGATTTTTAGTTACACATTTTTCAGAGCTAGTTTCGGCATCTTCAGATTTTGCTTCAGCTAGTTTAGGACTTGCTGATTTTGTTTTAGGCTTTGCAATTTCAAAGCCTTCAGAATTTATATCAAGTTCAAATTCTTCCTCCTCATCATCCTACATAGGTTCAACATCTAAAAGAAAATTTTCATCAAATTTGACATTGACAGATTCAACAATTTTATGCAGCCTATTGTTAAAGCATTTAAAGGATTTGTTGTGAGTAGAGTATCCTAAAAAGATACCTTCATTTATCTTAGATTGAAAACTACCTAATTTATCATCGTCTCTCTTGATAAAACATTTCCAACCAAATATTCTGAAATATTTAATTGAGGTAGATTTACCATACCACAATTCATATGGAGTGAAATTGGATTTCACTCTGATCTGGACTCTATTCAAAATTTAGACAACTATATGAACATCTTCTTTCCAGTACATGTTTGGCACATTTGCTTCATTCAACATAGTCCTTGCCATCTCTTTTACAATCCTGTTCTTTCTCTCAACAACCCCATTCTGTTGAGGTGTTCTGGTAGCAACATACTATCTTTTTATGCCATGTCTTTCATAGTACTCAATGAATTCTTGTGAGGTGAATTCACCAACTTTGTAAGATCTTAGACATTTCAATATTAAATCTGATTCTCTTTCTACCATTTTTCTAAAAAAATTAAAACGTTCAAAAGCTTATGATTTATTCTTGAGAAAGGTAACCCATACCATATGAGAGTAGTCATCAACAAATAGCATGAAATATTTCTGACCATTGATAGATCTAGTCCTTGTAGGACCACATAAGTCAGTATGAACAATTTGCAGAGGTCTAGTAGAGGAATGTTCCTTGGATTTAAAGCTTACCTTTGTTTTCTTTCCTTTGAGACATTCTTTACAGACTACATTATCAGGCTTCTTAGAATAGGCAAACCTCTTACATTCTGATTTTTACTAATTCTAACCATATTGTCAAAATTAATATGACCCAGTCTCTTGTGCCACAACCAACTTTCTTCAACATGACTCATTAAGAACATATCTTGATTGTTTTCATTTCTAGAAGTGTCAAGTAAATTGTAGACATTTCCCTTAGTCCTTCTTCCGGCAACAATAGCTTTTCCAAACTTCTTTTTGATTTCACACCCCTGTGAAGTGAACAGGACTTGATAGCCACTGTCACATATTTGACTGACACTCAGAAGGTTATGTTTTAATCCTTCTACATAATACACATTGTAAATAGGAGTGTCTTCATTCAGAAAAAAAGAACCTCTACCTTTGATTTGAATTCTAGAGTTCTCTCCAAACTTCACATATCCACCTACATAATCTTCTAGATTAGTAATTTTTTCTTTGCCACCTGTCATGTGGTTTGAACAACCACTGTCCAGGACCCATAAGTCCTTTTTCTCGGAGTGGAAGGCAGTTTGAACTAGCATAGTTTGTTCTATGTTGTTGACAACTTTGGGTTTCCAGACCTTTATAGTTTTCAATTGTTTATTCTACTGATCAGCATTACATTGCTTAGCAGAATGACCCATGGACTTGCAAGTGAAACATCTAATCTATCTTGCAAATCCATGATTCTGCCTAAAACCAAATCTAGGAGTTCTAGGATTTATAAGTCTGCAAGAGTTCACCCTGTGACCAAATTTGTTGCAGAAGTAACAATACCCATAAAAGAAAGGATTGGAATTACAATCCATTTTGTTGCTCCTAAAAGGATGAACATGATCCTTATCAAAATCAGGATGTTTGGGTTCAGTAATTTTTCTTCCAGCAACAACATTATCCTTTGCACTGTCTTTTGAACATTCACCTTTCACAAAACCAATACCAGTTTTGTCTTTGTCCAATTTCTGTTTATTGAGCATGTCATTCAGTTTAAGAGTGCTCTCATATTTCTCAATAGTATTTCTAAGATCTACAATCTCATGTTCAACTTTTTGAATTTCTTGACCTTTAAAGCTTATGCCAATACAAAGACAATCCTCAACTCTCTTGGATTCTTCAAGTTGAGTTTTTAATGAGACTATCTCAAGATTTATGAGTTGCTCCTGTGAAATATCTTGAGCAGTATTTTTTTCCTGAGCACGCATTTGTTTTTTAAGTTTCCTTAGCTCTTTTAGAGCACATTTCAGTTCCCCGTCAAAATCCACTTCACCATCTTCAACATCATTGTTGTTAGTTTCATCTTGTTGAATGATTTCAGCCATGAATAGATTTTCATCCTCTTCATCTAAAGAATCTTCAGATTCAGAGTCTATTTCATTTTTGCTGAATAAACTTTTCTTCTTTCTGAAATTGAATTTTTGTTTTGGTCTATAAGCCTTTTTCTTGGCCAGTTTTTCAGATTTTTAGATATCACTACTTGTGTCACCATAGGGGCACTTTGCAAAAAAATGGCCTATTTTGCCACAGTTAAAGAATTTGAAGGGAAGTTTTCCCTTATACTTTCCAGAACCCTTTTTGAGTTTCCTCACAAAGTGGAATTCTTTGGAATCAAAAAATTCTGATTCAGTGAGCTCATCCTTTTCTTTTCTTTCAACATTAAAAGCAGTTTCTTTGGCAGAGGTATTGTTTTTACTAATCCTCATTTTATAGGCAGTCAGAGTGCCTTGTAGGCTATTAAGGGTAAGTTGGGTAAAGTGTTTCTTCTCTTCTAGAGTAGCAACCTTAGCTTCAAATTTTGTTGGTAAGATTCTGATGACCTTAGTTACAACATCAAATTCCTTAACTTCTTCTCCCAGACCCTTCATGGCATTGGCAATTTCATCAACTCTCAAGAAGTAATCAACCACTTTTTCATCGTCCCTCATTTTTATTTCTTCAAACTGGTCTTTTAGAGTGAGGACTTTAGACCGTTTTACTTTTTCATTCCCTTGATAGATAGTTTCAAGTTTAGTCCAGATATCCCTAGCAGAGTTGCAGTGCATGACTTTAATGAAGAAATATTTAGTCAATGCACACAAAAGAGCATGTTTTTCTCTTGCATTGGTTTCATATCTTTTCTTTTCATCATAATTAGTAGGCAGAGTAGCTGGTACAGTGTACCAAGTCAATACTATGCTCCAGACATCGAGGTCAATAGAGGTTAAATAAGCCTCCATTCTGATTTTCTAGAATACATAATCAATTCCATCAAATAATGGAGCTCTATTCATGGATGTGCCTTCATGAGCTTGAGACATTTTGAATAGACTCCAAGGCCAAAATCAATCCTAGGTGGGAAAGACCTATCAAATGACCCTAGGCTCTGATACCAATTGTTGGAGTGAAAAGAAACTGAGAGGGTGGGGAGGGCAGGGGGGTGAATCAGTGTTATTAAATTTTTTATCAAATTTAACTGAAACTGTAATAAACCAAATGTATGCTCTCATTTATCAATGATAAACTCATTCATGTATTGAATGCAATCACATAAAACTGAAATGAGAATAGTGAAACATAGAATTTTAAAGCATTAAATCACTGAAACAAATGAACCAAAAATACTCAAATAGACACAAGATATGCCGAGTGGAAAACCCTTCTGGGGTAGAAAAACCACTCCTTAACCTGTTGCCTTTTTGAGGCTTTCATTTCAATAATTATTTTTGACAATGTCTCATAGGCTGATTTCTGAGCACCAACTCAAGGAGCACCAAACCCTCTTTTTAGAGACACCAATCTCAAGGAGCACCGACCCCTTTTCTATTTTTCAATAGAACATACAATGATACAGAGGATCTCTCTATTTTCGTGATTTTTGTCAAGTGCCTCTTGACAGACAATGTGTAGAATTATCAAATGTCAAGAATGACACTCAGAGTCCACCCATTATCAAGCCTTAAGACAGCTTGAGGAAAATATAATTACAATCTCAATACAACTTCTCATCAAAAAAATTTGTTCTTAGTGATGTGTCCTCACTTTGTTTTTCTCACACTTTGTTTCATGAATTTTCCATGATACTGTTGAAAACTGTTAACTCACTATTTTTCCCTCTTTTACAACAAAAAGTAATAGACCCTATATCTCATACAATCCTTTTGTACTGCACACTTTTTCTCTTTTTTCTTTTTCGAACATATTAAAGTCCTAATCTCTCTATTTTCATCTTTTTAGAGATTTCAACATTACAATCAAGGGAAAAATTACAACAGTTGTCATTTTTCTATTCCAAAGAATAAAACAAAGATGATTATCAGGTTACCAATCTTCTGTCAAGCAACAAGGCAAGATGTTGCAGAGTTCCTGAGAGAAATATCTTTTCTCCTGATAAGAATGATAAGCAGTATGCAATAATAGAGAGGAGACTAAACATAATCTTCATAAGCAGCCTGTATAGATCTTTCTCAACGACCCAACATCAAAAACAATATATATCCCATGAGCAATACCCATTAAAACAACTACAAATTTTAAGTAACTGAAAGAAATAAAATCTATAACCAAAACCATCCTTTTAAGAGTAGTTACCAAAAATTCCAGGTAAGGATCTAAAGAGATTCGAAGATATTATGATTACCCACAAACAAAAATCATTTTCCTTTAAATGCAGGAGCAGATTTAAAGAGATACATTAAATATATATACATTATTGAGAAGTGAAATCAACATGCATCGAATTTGAGAGTAATGATGGAGATGCTATCATGAAGGAGTTTACTAGATTTGTAGAGAAAGAAATGGCCAAGACACCTTCCAATCTTGAGCCTTCACCCAACGGCAGGAAGCAGACACAAAAAAATGACCATTGTAATGGTCCTCTAACATTTCCCATATGTTGTCCAAGGTTAACAAGCCAGTGAATGCAATTAAACGGCTGAGAGAAAGATTCCATGGTGGCATCCAGTGTAGGGTTCCAAACCCATGAGTAGTGAAAACAATAATGAGTTTTCCCTAAATTTCCAAAGCAAGCAATCAAAAACATTTGCAAAATGTGATAACATTTGAAGTCCGAAAGGACCAATATGATAAATCATAAACTCATAATTCCCTTTGAAATCCGCGGGAAGATCAAAGACTTGCATGTCGACAAGCATTATTTCTTTTGAATATTATTGACAATGTGAAATCATCGACCAAATTATACTTTAAAGAAATTGATATGACCACCTTACATATCAAATGTCGATTTTCTAAGGCATGATTGTTTCCAAATGATCAAAGCTAAGTCACATCCAATGTGACATAAATAAATTAATCAATACCTTTATACCTGCTATCGGCCTTGAGGCCCAAATAAATATCAACCAATAGACCCGAATGCAATAATATACACTCCCATAGTGTGTCAAACTTAATTTCCAATGCCAAAAGATATCAAATAACATCAAAGTTGATTGGCACCTCATTAATATCCAATGCCATATAATGTCCAATGTCAAATACTTTCCAAAGCCTTGTGAAGTGTAATAAAGGCTAAAAACATGCTAAGTTCACAATGCCATTCCACATACCATGAACCATTATTAGTTGATTAAGGAAACCCAATAAGGTTTTCTTAAAACTAAAAAACAAACTGCATCTCATTAACCCAAGCATCAAGAACCAGAGATCATTACCTGAAATAGGATTGAGCAAGATGACTCTGAATATGATAAAAAAACTATTAACAATTTCATGATGCTAGAAACTGATCAAGCCACAACATATCAACCTATAGAACACTAAACATGCCAAAAACATATAAAGAGTGAATCACTGAAGCACTAATTGTTAAACCAGAAACATGTCACTTGATCAATGGAACATAAACCTGTAACCAACATTCCTTAACCAAGATCTGCACATGGAGTCAAGATATCAGTGCCACCCAAGATAATATCAAAAGTGAATTAAACATGCCAAACATAAATGAAGCAAATCAGATAAGTAAACCACCAAGATGCCAGATTGTAACACATATTGTCATCAAGGACAAATTAGCACAAGAGAGATTCAACACCTTGAAGCAATTTTATTCCTTATACTGAAGCATTGTGAAGCAACACTAATATGAAACACCTTCAATGAGTGACATCAACAACATGAAACTTTTGCATCATCAATTAGTGGCATCAATGATTGAACACCATGAGACCATGATAACTACCATGAACTTTGCATGAGATCATGAGAACCACCATGAACTTTGACATCAATAAAAAATATCATGCCAACAAACTCCCCCTTTGGTATTGATTTTAACCACATTGTACCTACACCTAGTTTCATTTCTCCCCTTTTGACAACAATGACAAGTGACCCTTGTCTTCAAGACACTCCCCTTGCATACATACTACACAAAAATAGAGAGTAGTTGAGAATATTGTTTAAGAATTATATCTCTATCAAAAAAATGTCTTTACATAGCACTTGAAAAGAGTAGAAAGTCACTCCCTCTCTCTTAAATTCAGAAAGTTTTGTTATCATAAAACAAGCACTATGTTTCAAGAGTTACACAGTCATTTACCAGGCTATCATTAACCAAAACAACTTCCACTATCAACAAGATCAAGGGTTGCAAGTACATTGTCCAAGCAACTAACATCAAGAAACCATTGTTAATTGTCAATACTATCACACAATGACTAAGAGAAAATTTTTTGTGCAAAAAATATCATTATCAAAATACCAGCATTACTCCTCTCATACAAAGAGCATTGTCTACTATTCTTTGAGAAATAAAAAACTTGATTCAAGACTGTCCTTGATTACTGACCAATGAGGAGCACTAAAATATCAACCTCTGACTCAAAAAACTTGCACTTTCATCTCAACAGGGGAGCATTAGAATCACTCTTTGAACAAGATTCATAGGCAACATGCCACTAGAAAATATATCTATATCACTGTCATTCTCAAGGCAAGAAATATTGAGCAAGAAGATTCAATTGAACCACTATGACTGAGAAAACACTGTATAGTTATCACAACGACTGAGATACATGCTTCTCACTGAGCATTGTAGGAAAGATAATTACACTAAGCATGCAAACCAATACTTCCAAACCTTTGACATGCATTGATGCCACTATCAGCATGAACACCAAACCACACTATCAACACTGTAGACTGTCAATAATATGGTGCATGATTGAAAAACTAGTTTACTTTGCAAACTACACTGACTTTTTAAACAAAAAGAGGCTGTTACTTGGTGTTAATATCACAAGAATAAACATGATACTATCTTGAATAAGTAGAAACATTATATTAATTCCCAAGTCTCATTTGATATTGTCATGACAAAGATCAAACAAGGAATTCTTCCAAAGAACTTTCCAAGAGAGAAAAAAATGTCCAAGAAAAGTATAGAAACATTGTCTGAGCAAGGTATATAATAGCAAGCAAAGTGTAGACTAGTGGATAGCTTCACTATTCACATGACTGCAAATATCACTGCAACAACACTACAAAAACTAAAAATTATAGTTAGTTCAAGACATTGCTAATCAAAATGAAAAATGTGATGTCACTATCCAAGAAAAATGATTTCTCATTTGAAAAGTTACTATTATTTTTTGAAGACAGTGAATCGCGAACTTGATTGAAGATGACACAATAGTTTAACCATATCACTATTGTTTGTTTAACATGAACAATTCATTTATACTTATGACCGCCATTTTAACTATAAGCATGCAACACTTTTCATTTCAACTGTCATCCATTGTTGTTCACCACAAGTTATCTTTATTGTGGATAAATGGACTTTCATGCTTCATGTGACTTGTTGGCCCACAATTGTCGTTGTACCAAAAGATCGACCTGTTAATGCCCGATAGAACTGCCAGAGTTAATAGATCCACAGTGAGCAGTTAGTCCATGTCACAAATCTAGAGGGGAGCACTGACCATTTTCCAACAATCTCCCCCACAACATTACTGGAGGGGATTCCAACCTGACACCTTTGGCTCTGATACCAATTGTTGGCCCACAATTTCCATTGTACCAAACGATCAAATTGTTAATTCTCGATACAACTGCTAGAGTTAACATATCCACAAGAGGCAGTTAGTCCATGTCATGAATCTCGAGGGGAGAAATGACCATCTACCAACATGACTATCCTCTTTGAGGTTAATATCATCTAGCTCCTTCTAGATGGTCTCTTGTTAGTCTTGTTTGAAGGCCTTCTAGCCCTTCCTTGCACTATCATAACATTGTTCATTCAAAGACAACCATTTTCTATCACATTTAACAAGACTATCCTACATCATGAATCTCTTGCATAACCAAAGCATAGTTTCCTTTTATACTATCCGCTTGACTATCCGCATTGATCACTTTTGTGATCATAGACCATCATTTAAAGTAATTTATAATCTAAAACTCCATAGAAACTCCTTGTAGCACTTTTATTCCTAACTATACCTTCCTTTGCTGTTACCATTGCCATGATAGTGCCTTTGTGGCTACCTTGTATGATAGTTGTTTGGTGACTGCCCTTTACAATTACCTTGAAGGAGATTGTTAGCTTCCTCTATTTTTATGGATTGTTATTCATTGCTTTATTTTGTCACTTACAAAATTCTAGCTTGATACCCACTTTCACATAGTGACTATCTAGTATAGTGCCTCCTCATGAACTGTCCTTCATGACATCTACAAGTCATGTTGTCTTTGCAAAATATTGACTTTAGGAAGCACTACACAAACCATTTTCAACTACAAATTCACTGTTGATTGTCACAAAGATATCAAGCCACCAAGATAGTATCAAATATCATTGAATTATTGTCACACACACTACCACTCTTAAAACACCATTGAAAAAGAAATACTATCACCATACACTCAACTAGTACCATCATAACTCTTAGCATTGTTATAACTAAACAAGAATTCCAAAATGATTGGAGACCACAACTGAGCATATCATTGTTAATGAATATAAGTTTGAATGAACAAAGACAAAGATCCTTTACAAAAAAATTCTGCTCCAAACTGTCATAGTATCTTCATTACTAGCTTGTGCAATTTAGTCCCTAATGAATGACCTTCATGTTGACTCACCAAATGTTTCACTACCAAATTGCAGTCTACTAAATGTGGGTTTTGTATCTTTTAGTAGAGTGTGATTTAAATTTTGCACTAACATCTCAACAAACCTTTCTTGATTCATAAAACCAATAAGAGAAATAATTATACCAATGATTGCGGAGACAACACCAAAACATTTTGTACCATTGCAATAGCCTCACACCAAACCATCACTTGATCTTTGACTAACCTACTTAATTTCACCTTGGGGTAAAATATATGACATTTAACATCTCCCCTTGACTGCATGCTACTTTTTATACACTAGGAGATGTCACTTTTGTAGTATGTACAAGCTTTGATTCTTCTTTTTATTTATGTTGTTTCCTTCTCCAAACTTTCTTCTTTGGCTTCTTCTTGTTATGTAGGATAGTTTGAACAAGCATAGTTTCAACCTTTTTGTCAATCACCTATGGTTTCCTAACTAGTTTTTTCCTTCCAATATTAAGAGATGTTACCTTGGAATGAACTCTCTCTTTTGTTGCATTTCCAATTTAGATCCACAAAACTTAGCTATATGTCTAGAGTTACCATAACTAAAGAATCTCAACTTATCAAAAGTTTTTTCTACTTACTAAGTATAATCTCCTTCTAGAAGCAATCTTACATTCACTAACCTTGTGCCCATATTGATTACAATAAAAACAATAACCGTTGAAGTGTAGATTATACCTGAATGGGATTTTCATTTTTGCACTTAAAGGTCTCATGATGCTTTTTCTTTCATTAGTATCAAAATGCTGGATCAAATCTTGTTTTGAATCATATTTTGATGACATTATTTGCTTCCTTTCATCCTCTTTCACTTGAAAGAAATTTGAAAATGAGCATTGTCCTTCTACAAATCCTAGACTAGTTTTTTCCTTGTGATATTTTTGCTTACTTAACATCTCATTCAACTTGATAGTGCTCTCGTCAAATTTCTAATTCTTTTCTAACTACTTCCTAAAATTCTCAAGATATTTCCTTAGAGAGACTATTTATCCTTCAATCTTTTGACATTCAACTGTTTTGACTTCCAAATTAGACCTTATCACATTAGCTATACTTTTGTTTTCTTCAATCTCTAATTTCAAATTAACAATCTCATCATCTTTTACAGTATGTTCTTTTAACAGAGAATTTTCCTCTATGCTCTTTTTCAATGAGGCAATCTCACTCTCTAGCTTTCTACACATCTCTTCCTTATTTTTAAATTTATTGTCCATTTCTCCTTTATCCCTTTTTATTTCCACAACTTGAACTTTACAAAATTCAATAGTCTTTTCAGATTCATTATGACTTTGTACTAAGAATTTATTAACCTTAATACTTTCAACTAGGGCAACAACAAGTTCTCCTTCAAAATCAATAAATCCTCCTTCATCATTGGTTTCTTGATCATTTTGGTATTCATTTGCAATCTCTATGAGCTGAGATTCATCGTTTATTCTTGCTTGACTTTATTTAGAGCCAACAAGATTAGATCATGATGGCTTATCTTTCCTAGAGATGAATAGGTTTTATGCTAATGATTGAAAACAATGAAAAATATATAAGAAACTTAATATTGATAAAACTAATGATTTTTTTGTTGATTCTATTGTTAGTCACCTTGAATATGATTCTAACTTAGAAAGAGGAGATCACCTATATATTAAAATAATTAATTAATAATATATAGTCTCCACAAAATTTCTACAAGCTAAAGTTTCTAAGAACACTAAAAATAGAAAAACTCAATAATCCAATATAAATATTATTACTCAAAAGTATATCTTGTTTATAAATTCATATATACTAGCAAAGGATATAGACATATTTTATTCTAAGTCTTTAGGTACACAAGTTTCTTCCTCTACATCTACAACAAGTGACTTTTTTTATATAGTAGAGAATTTTAAAAATACCAAGGTTTATATTTCCCAAGCTTGTTACCTTTAATGTTAAATTGACTAAAACTACAAAAATATTAAAGTATGCTAAAGAAATTCCTACTTGTTAGTCTACTAATGCCCATTATACTTGAAAATTTAAAAAATATTAAGTATCATTCTACTAGTTTTTCTTTTATATCTCATTGTTTTTATCTAGTTATAGGATGAGTAATTGCATTATATATTATATCAATTCATATAATTCTATTAATCCAAGTTGTTGTTGGAGTAGAATACCATTAAGAGGGGGATTGAATCAGTGGTATGATAGATTCAAATGAACTTAAATTAATCTTTCTCAACTTTGAATATGTAGAATGCAAGTTTCAGAATAGTTCAATTATCAAGTGTAGCATCATGCATGCAAGGATATCTAATTTGGATGAACATAAAGAACATAAACAAATCAAAAAATCTGGACATCATAACACAATGCTTATGAGTAAAAAACCCTCCTAGGGATAAAAAACCACTCAGGAAAAATTGCCTCGTTGGTCTAATAAAATCCCACTAATTATAGAGCCTCATTAGCTTCTTTTTGTGCCTTAGTGGAAAATCCTCATTGACTACACAATATGCCTCACTGGCAAAGAAACCTCACTAGTTACAAGTATGCCTCACTGGAAAATACAACTACCTCATTGGAAAAATATCCATGGTCTTAATGACCAATCTCCAATGAAAGAAAAGATATGGCTTTAGGGGCTTACCCTATTACAATATGCACCATCCTATCTATGCAACAACAATACAACAAGTTCCATCTCACTTGTTTACACATACCATAGTACCAATTCATCAAACATTATTTACAATTCTAAAAACTTCCTATCTCTCATCAAACCACACACTCTATTGCATACATAACTAAAGATACCTTCAAAAGACTTTTCTTAACACACCAAATACAATAAGTAGATAGATATGAATAATAAACCATTAAGGATCTATCTCAATCCTCTGAACTCATTTTGATTGTACCTTTCTTGAATTATAACCACACAATAATACTAAATCATTTCCCTGATAAGAGATACAAATCAAGACACCTCAAGACCTTCTATTACATGCACATTGGTATATTCAAAGCATTCCAAATTAAACTCATATGTTGTCCATCAAATTTCTACCATCTACTATAGCATAGTTACCTGTGCAGAGAAAATGTTGATAGTTAACACCATCACAGGCTACATATAATACTTGTAAGTTCTCTTTAAATCTCCTCCATTATGTACTAACGTTATAGAGTCATGATGTAAAGTTTTTCATTGAACACCCATAGTTCTCAGAAAGATTAGAACCTATACAATAACACCTTCAATCTCTTAAAATAATGATACAATAATGTAGTTACATTATTGTGCATAACTATCCAGAGAGATTGACAATCATATTGTCATCAATCTAAAGGCTAGTCAAAATACCATTTTGATAACTTTAAATGCTGACTCTTGATCTTCAACTAAATCCATTCTGGAAATTAAATAATGGTTGTTGATTTAACTTTTGGTGCTCAAAAAAGAAGGTTTACCGGTGAGCATGGGCTGTCATAAGAGAGATTCTATTAAACAAATGTTCTGAACACCCTTCAACATGTTACTTTAAGTTATATTGACCGATGACTCTAAGTCACTTTCAAAATATAAGAAAAGATGTTTTTTTCCTTAAAAATACTCACAACACATGAAACCATCACAATACATGAGAAGGAAACACCTTCATAGATGATCAATGAAACATTCAAATGTTTGCTTGAAATGCTGATAAATCCCATAGCTTGAAGAATTATGCACCAACCTCATGCTTTAATGCTCATCAAGAATGATAAACCTTGTTGATGAAGAATTAGGGTTTTGAACCTTCAAAGCTTTGATGCTTTGAGCATTTACATCTTTGAACGACACTTGAGACAATATTTGACATATACCCTATCTTTTTCATCAATATTCTGACAAGTACCTTTAATGCTTTGATACTACTAGGTTTTGAAGTCTTTGAAAGCTATTAAACCTTTCTTTGATGCTTTAACTATTTTGATGCTATTGACGAAAATATGACAAATATGGAATGTGACTTTAAGCAACATGACCTTGAAGAAATTATGTGAATTTTACTAAAGCATTGTGAAGCAACACTAACATGAAACACCTTCAATGAGTGGCATCAACAACATGAAAGGGTGATCCCACAATACTGGTTTACAAGTTTTGGCCAAACTAGACACTGAACTGATTTTTTTAACTAAATCTTCACTTTTAGGCACCTATACCAGCTAAACCATGAGGAATTTGAAGATGGTGCAAACTAGTGATTTGTGGCATTTTGTCTGTAGATTCTATTTTTTTTTTTTTTGAATCAGATTGCACTTCTTTTTCCATCTCCTTCAAAAACTAGTTTTTAACAGTAAACACCATTTTTTAAGAGTGACATCACTGGATAACACATAATTTTTTTTTATGAAGGATAAAATTCTATTTTTTTCGAATTTAGATTCGTAACTATGATATCTAGTGCATGGAATTGGTTTCGTAGCATTTCATTGAATATTTTTTTCTTAATTTAGTTTCAAAGTCGAACCTTTAACAATTTAGACATGATTCACTGGCTAGAGCATAATTTTTTTTATACGTATCAAAATTAGATTTTTTTTTTGCTAGATCAAGGACATCAATATCTAGTGCACTAATATTTTCAATTTTTTTTTTGATAATATGCTATTTTTCCACATGTGCAGAATAAAGAGCTTAATTTTTGGTGAAAAACCTATGTTTAAGCAAACTAAAAAAAAAAATAGATAATAAAAAAAAAACATATTAAAATTATATTTGATGGATAGATCATTTCGAGGACTACCATCATCTAGTTGGGTCTGTGAAGTTTCCTCCATTTTCATTCTCAACTCAAGCTTTAAAGGGAAAAATCTACAAAAAATTGGTGCAAGAGGGAGAAGGGGGAAAAGGGGGGTTTGAATGAACCTAGGTTCGAGTGAACCGCCCTTGGAGGTTTGCTAGAACCAGGGTTCATTTGAACTTTGGTTCGAGCGAACCACTCCTTGTATTCTATTTTCCATTGTCTTTCTAAAAGAAAATTGAAAAAAAGTGGTTCCCATCATTTAATAGGATTTTTTCGAACCAAGGTCCATTCAAACCCCTTTTGAGTCCATTCAAACACCCTAGTTCATGCAAACCCCTAAACATATTTTTTTTCATAGGAGCGTGTTTGCAATTTTTTTCCTCACTAGAATTGTAAACCAATATTGTGGGACCACCTAAAAATTTTGCATCATAAATTAGTTGCATTAATAATTGAACACCATGAGACCATGAGAACTACTATGAACTTTGCATGAGACCATGAGAACCACCATGAACTTTGACATCAATGAAAAACATCATGCCAACAGTTAATACAACCTTATGTTTATCTCTTATGAATTTTTTTTGGAAATGTTATTCTATAGGATCTAATAAAGTACCATTAGTTAGTAAAGTCAAGAAATCTCAAGTCGCTCTTCTATTCCACCCTAGAAAGAGACTAAAATGCAAATATTAGTAGTAGAGTTACTAGCTAGCTATGGAATGCTTGTTAGTTGTAGGTTTTACAAACATTTAGGTTGTGAGATTCAAATGGTCTAGTCACATTCTCATATTCTTCTAGGATAAAAATATATATGCATGGATCTTAAATATGCATCAGTAATAGTCCTTATGTTGGAAAATTCTCAATCAAAAATATTATATATAAATATTGGGCCTAGAACCCATCTGATTTCCTCTACCTCAAATGAATTATCTAAAAATTAATTGGTAAAAATATATCTTTAGAGATCTATACTATAGAATTTTATTACAATTCTTCATCTTCTCTAGGGTAGGGTTTGTGTTAATTTATCCTAATGATTAGAAATACATTTTTTCTTATAAAGTAGAATTTAGTAATATTATCAACATAAATGAGTATAATTTTTTATTAGTGGGATTTTCTAATACTAGGGAGAATAAGAGTGAAAAGATAAGAGATCTTGGAGATACAAAGCTCATGTTCAAGTAGGTGACAAATATTTTTGTTGTTAAGATTGACAGATTAAAGAATTATAGAAAAAAGTGAGACAAGATTGTGTTTCTATATGTTGTTGCTATAGGTTCTATGTAACATACCCAATGTTTACTCGACAATTTTCACTCAAGTTTTAACTCAAATAGTGAATAAATTTTTTTTCTATAAGATAGGAAATTAAAATTTTCCTTTTCAATAACATAATTGTACATTTCATAAACAATTTACACATGTCATTGCACAAATGAAATAACATTACATAATTCCAAGTGAATGAAACTCATCCTTTCAAATATAGATTACAATTGATGCATGATTATGTTCATATACAAATTTATAACTTAAAAGGGTTCAAGGTCAAGGTGTCCTCATCTAGATCACACTTATTTTGTTTCACAAACCTTAACTATTTTCTACAAGAGGTGGAGCATCACCCAAGAAATTTTCTCCAACCAAAGACTTAGTGATCTCCCACACATATTCCTAACTAGAAGATGGCCCTACCCTTCGATGAAGAGTTTGGTATGGAAACCTCTAATAATACACATATGAGTATCTATTGTTGTGTCTTAGATAACTAGTACAAACATATAACTATGAATAACCTCCGACCATGCATGAAACTACTAACTAGCTATGCAAAATCACATCACAATGAACCAAAAAAGTGTAAGCAATGAATTTTATGCATACTCTGGCCAACATTTTTATATATATTTATGAAGTGTTATATGTTCACCCACCCTTACTTGACTTGGAAACTCTATTGACTTATGGTTAAATCTTCTCTTAGTTTAACCCCAAGGTTAAAAATCATAAACACGATTCTATTTGAAAGCGATGACACACTAATCTTAATTTAATAGGTTTGACACAATATATTTAATACCCTATTGTACATACTTTTAACAATATAGGTCTAGAAACCACCTCTTATTCAAGTTCTTTCTTTCTAACCATGGGACTAAAGACTCTCCTATTTTATGCTTAATTAGTTAATATCGATGACACTATATAATTGGCTAGACACACCTAGTCTCAATCTAAAGCATTGACAACATGTCGATATGTATAATAATCAATAATTAAACTTGACTTGAAGATTACTTCTTCGTATTGTGTTATGACTAGTAAGGCTCTAACCTTCTAGGATGCCATAACATATCTAGTAATTTATGATATTAAATATCATTTAATTTTTTTCAATATAAAATCTTATAAGACTATTTGGTTAATACACATATTTTCTATTGATGGTGTCCATATTTACATTATAAATCCATGCTTCAATAGATATTTGTAGATGGTTTACTTAAAATATTTAAAATCTTAGTGTTTTCCATGCACTCTTCTTTTATGTAATTGTATGTATATAATAACTCCTAAACATTATTCTCCTATAAGATTATTGAACATTAAATTAAACATATGAATATAGTAATTCTTCATGCTTCATATGATTACTTAATGTTTTCATGTGTATGATTCATGCTTCCTTTGTAGACTTCATGTATTACATGTATTCA
Source organism: Sequoiadendron giganteum (assembly GCA_007115665.2). NCBI lineage: Eukaryota > Viridiplantae > Streptophyta > Pinopsida > Cupressales > Cupressaceae > Sequoiadendron > Sequoiadendron giganteum. Next base: position 131,490,858 of record CM021101.1, on the reverse strand, counting down.
CATGTATGCTTCATGCTTCTTGTGTATACTTCATGTATTAGGTGTATTCACATGTATGCCTCATACTTCATGTATTATGTATATCTTTTTTTCCTTCCTGACCAAATATATCTTCAACAAGATTACTCCATGTGTTTGAAAAATGTTGTTTTTCAAAATCCTTTCTAGGTTGATAAGAACTAACATAAAATGAAGAGTAATTTATTGTTGAGAAATACATCCATAAAATCCTTGAAGAGTTCATTTAAGAATACAACCTTAGGCGAAATGTTGTGACCCTTCAAGTAGGAAAGACTATGACCCTTTTATAATGAAGGGCAGTGACCATTCCTAGCATAGATGTTCCCAACTGGACATGTTGGCACTAACAGTTTGGTTGCATAAAGAAGAAAACACAAAGCAACCTACCTAGCAACTTTACATTACATGCATCTGATGGGTTCTAGAGCATAAGAAAAAATTTCACCATGGGAAAATATCTCTAATATATCAAAACCCGAGAGAGGTTATTGTAGAAGGGCACTATGTGATCTTGTAACATTAGATGGAATGTTTCTAAGTGACACAATTTTTGAGTAATCGCTCATCAAATTTTGTTACCCTTTTTCACTATTGTCTCTTAAGAGACTTCATCGGTACAATGTAGCATGAACTATTTTGACATGTTTGGGTGCAAAAAATGACCTTGCGTAGCATAAACCTACCCATTTAGATGTGTTGTCACTATTGGTTTGGGTGAACGATGAACTGAATGAAAGTTACACTTTGCAACTTTACACTAAATGTAACTAATACTTTTTCTATCAACTGAAAACTCTTCACCATGGGAAATTCCTTTGTTCTATCAAAAACCAAGAAAGGCTATTGTAGAGGGGCCCTACATGATCCCATAGCATTATACATAATGTTTCTAAGTGACATAGTTATGAGTAATTGCTTGTCAATGTTTTCTTCCCTTTTGCACTTTGGTCTCTTAAGAGACTTCACTAGTACAATGTAGCTCAGACTATTTTGACATGTTTGGGAGAAAAATAGAACCTTTCCTTCATAAGACTACCCCTCTAGATGTGTTAGAACATTGGTTTGGTCGCATTCCAAATAGAACAAAAGTTACACCACCTTGCAACTTTAAACTACATGTATTTGACCCATTTTCCATCAACTGAAAACTCAACACCATGAACAAACACCTCTGAGTTATCGAAAATCAAAAGAGATTATTGTAGAGGGGACCTATGTGATCTTGTAACCTCATACAAAATGTTTATAAGTGACATGATTTTTGAGTAATCGCTTGTCAGATTTTGGTGCCCTTTTGCACTTTGGTCTCTTAATAGAATTTATTGATATAATGTAGCTTCAGCTATTCTGACATGTTTGGGTGTGAAACAGGACCTTTCCTAGTGTAAACCTACCCATTGGGACATGTTGGAACTATTGGTTTGGTCGAATGACAAACTAAATGAAAGTTACACCACTTTGCAACTTTACACTACATGCAATTGACACTTTTTCCATCAATTGAAAAATCTTCACCACAAGAAAACACCTATGATCTATCAAAAAATATGAGAGGTTATTATAGAGGGTCCATACATGATCTCATAGCATCAAACAAAATGTTTCTAAGTGACATAGTTTCTGAGTAATCACTTTTCAAAATTTTCTACCCTTTTTCACTTTGGTCTCTTAAGAGACTTCATTGGTACAATGTAGCTCAGACTATTCTATAATGTTCGGGTGTAAAAAAAGACCTTTCATAGCATAAACCTACCCCTCCAGATGTGTTGGAATTGTTAGTTTGTTCGAACAATGAGCAGAGAAGAATCTACACATGCACCTTCCTCAACTTCTCGAGAGCACACATAATATCTTCATTCAATACATTATCTATCTCATTTATTTTTTTATACTTCTTTTTCAAGTATTTTTAGATTAGACTAACCTCCTTTTCATTGATGATAAAATATTCTTCTTATCTTTTAATTCCTTTGCAAAGTGGTTAATTTTATTCTTCAATTTCAACACTTACAACTATTGCTTTTGCATCTGCAACTTGACCATCCACACATTTTTCCTCATCCCTAATGCTCTTACCTATTTACATCCCCTAGTATTAATTGGATTAGAATGATTATATGGTATGCACAAAACAGATTTGTTGAGAAGGATTTAGAAAAATTTAAGTAAATGCAATTTATAGGTGTAAAGGAAAATTTTGAAACCTTTCCAATATCCTCCCTACCTTTACCAAACCCTTAGCATAGACACCAAAGGATAAAGTAGAAACACTTTAACTCTTATTTATATGTTCTTTACTATCATGTTATTCATGAATGTAAGCTCAACTATTTATTTCTTTTAGATTGAAAATCTCTGTCAACAACATTAACCTCCTTTTCTTTGACGATAAAATCTTCTTCTCATCTTTGAATTCCTTTTCTAAGTGGTTAATTTTAGTTTTCTCTAGTTTTTCTTGAGTTTCAAGAATCTTTCAATTCATCTATCTCCAATTGTATTTTCTCCATGGAAGTCTTAAGTTAAAGAATACATGAATTCATTTTGTTCAAATCCACCTATAGCATCATCTCTCACTTTCATTTCCTTCACAAATTCCTACGAAATACAAAAAATCCTGAGTTTATCCACTTCTCCATTACCATTTTCCCATTCCACATGTTGCATAAGTACCTTCCTCAACTTAATACCTAGTACTTGTTTTATGGGTAGATTTATTTTTTCACTAGTTTTGTTTTAAGAGCATATTCATTTTTTTATTTAATGCATTCTAGTACTTGTTGTTATAGTTATGAATTTTCATTTTCCCATTTCACATACTACACACCCATTTTACTCATCTTCTGAAGAGTAGGAATAATCTCTTTGGTCAATACATTATCTATCTCATTCACTTTTATCTAATTCTTTTCAAGTATTTTTCTATTTGATTCCTTTTTCATTTCATACATTCTAGTACCTGCTACCTCTAGTTTTGGAATAGGGATGATGCATATACATTTCAAGCTAAAACATTAAAAATCATAAAGAGAACTATTCTAAAACACAATTGCATTTAGGCTTTAGAGTTCAGGCTTTAGGTTTTAGGGTTTAGGGTTTAGGCTTTAGAGTTTGGGGTTTAGAGTTTAGGGTATAGGGTTTAGGATTTAGGGTTTTTTAAGATTTAGGATTTAGTCTTTAGGCTTTAGGGTTTATGGTTTGGGATTTAGGTCCAAATCCCTCTCTCACTCCCTCTCTCTCTCACCCTTTCTCGCCCTCTCTCTCAAGTATATCCCTCCAATCCCCTCTCCGTCTCTCAAGTCTCTCTCTCACTCCCTCTATCTCTCTCCCACTCCCTCTCTCACCCTCTCTCTCAAATATCTCCCTCCCACCCTCTCTCCCTTTATCAAGTCTCTCCCTCACTCCCTCTATATCTCCCCCCTCTCTCTTAGGTCTCTCCCTCTCACCCTAAGTAGATATCTCTCTCTCTCACACACACACATAGGTATCTCCTTCCCACTCCATCTCCCTCCCTTAGGTCTCTCCCTCTCAACCTAACTAAAGAACTCTCTCTCTCTCTCTCCCTCTCCCTCTCTCTCCCTCCCACACTACCTCGATAAGTCCCTCTCCCTCCAACCCCTCCTCTCCCACTCCCACTCTCTCTCTCTCTCTCTCCCCCATCTATCCCTCCCACCCTACATTGATAAGTCCTTCTCACTCCAACCTCTTTCTCCCTCTCTCTCTCCCAAGTCTCTCCCTTTCACCCCTCTCCCTCTCTCATGTCTCTCTCTCTCTTACTCCCTCCCTCTATCTCCCACTCCCTCTATTACCCACTCCCTCTCTCTCTTAGGTATCTCCCTCCCACCCCCTCTCCCTTTCTTAGGTCTCTCCCTCTCACCCTAACTAGAGAACTCTCTCTCTCCATACCTCCCTCTATCCCTCTCAATCCAACCTCCTCTCTCCCACTCCCTCTCTCTCTCCCTCTCTCTTAAAATTCTCCCTCCCTCTAAATAAATAAATACATGCATACATATAAGAAGACATACATACATACATGAATACATACATAAATATATACATACACTAATGCATACATACATGCATACATAAATTCAAGCATACATACATACATGCATACATATAGACATGCATACACACATCATTACATGTCATACAAGAATACATAAATGAAAATATATATACATACATTTAAAAGAGTAGCATTTCACCCAAACCAAGACATAATGTGAGTGCATTATAAAGTGCTCACGTTATGTCTTGCTTAGGAAAATCCAGCGCAAATGTAAAAAATATGTTAAAACTTTAAAATAATGTAAGAAAATTATAATGCACTCGCATTATTGCTTACTTTGGGAATCCCAAAGCCTTAGGCTTGGGATTTTCTTTGGATTTCCAAGCCAAAGGCTTGGAGTGCCCAATGTCCAAAGATATGTTTCTGCATATTCTAAGAAATGTCATATAATTTCATTCATGCTAACCATCAAGTTTGCACGTGTTTCAACATCGATTCAATCACACACATGGGCAATATTAAGCTCTCTCTTAGTTATTTAACAATGTAATTTTTTTCATGTTTTGAAAATGTTAATCCATTCAACTTTCATTTCATTTTGTTTGTGATTCTATTTTTGTCAAAAAATCAATGTTCGGTAGATTTTACTTTACTTTTTAACTGTTCATTGAAATTTGAAATAAAATACATTTTAATAAACTATACTCCATTCTACACATATTCAAAAATATATATTTTTGATTAGTTTTCAAAAGTTATAGGGTTAGCATGGCCAAATTTCTATTTTAAAGTTGTGTCCACTTTGAAAATTAGTAAAACATCATATATTCATTAAAAAATTATCAAAAAAATTGAGCACAAACTAAATGTTGTTAGCTAATTTATCACCAAAGAAATTTTTAAAAAACCAAAAAAAATTAACCTTTTGAGGGAGCCACAACAGATGCTATGTTATGTTTTCGACACCAATTTTTGTAGCTCCCTTTTTTGAACCCCTTAATCTCTATCATTTTTATAAAAAATATTAGTTTAAAAAGTAGACTTAGAGCTCTTCTTACATTTTTTTTGTTGCATCTTAAAATTTTTAGTGTAACTATCCTAAATTTGTCATCGAAGGTCAAAATTTTCTGATTTCAGAAAAAAATGACCACTTAAGACACCTTTTTGTCCCCCCATCTTTTTGCATTTACCCTATATATATATTTATAAATATATAGCAATCACTTAAAGATACATATATTAATATATATATTTATAACAATCAGTTAAAAATAATAATACATACAAACATATATAATAATACATACATACATATATATTTCAATGTTTTCAAATTTCTATTCACATGTTGACTTGTGTTATTTGAATTTCGGGAATTAATGTTAACATATGTATAAATAAGAGGACATTTCACTATGTTTCACCTAGCAAAATTTATGGTAAGTTTCACCAAGAAATTTTTTATGAGCAGCTAGAGCATTCAAGTGAGCATTATCAAGAGCATTTCAAGACATTCAAGAGTAGATTTATAGAAGAATTATTGGAGCAATCAAGATCCATTATCATGTCAAAGTCTTCTTGCGTCATACATGTTATTTGAGCTAGTATTTTGATGTGGTGTTCAAGATCCATTCAAGCATTCAAAGGCATTGTATCAAATCAAGTTTCAAGATCAAGATCCACATCCATTAAATCCATTTAATTCTAGTTACATATCTACAAATTCCAAGGTTCAAACAATGATTTGGTGAGTTGTGACATAGGCTTGTGTATAGAAGTGAATTTTCACCCCTTAAGAAAATTCCCCTTTCACATACCCTCACCTTAGAAAATCAAACTCAAAGGTGAAATTCAACATCACCCACCTACCTTCCATCCACTTGGTATTTGTCTTGTGTTTCAGTGAGAATATTTGTCGGGGATGCAAGCACAGTGCAAAAATGTCTGCACAACAAACTATCATCCCTAATAGATTCTTGTGTCTAAAGTTGGCAGAGGAATTACACACCTGATTTGGGTCAAATTGCAACGTCCATCTTCGACCAACTGACCTGAAAATGGCTTATTCCTTCTCATCCCACATTCAAAAACATTCTTCATTCAATCACTTTATATTTTTTCACATCCTCTTTGCAATCCATTCTATTTCTTCACATTTTCAAGCAACATTCTAGCACTTCATTGTGAGCATTGCAGCAACATTGGCACTCCATCAACTCCACATTGCAAGTGTGAGGCAACCTTAGAATTTTTGGGCTTGGAGTCTTGGGAGACCTCCCTTCATCAATGCTGCAACTATGGTGACTTTGCCAAGTCCATACCTTGAATTCTCCCTTCATTGGCTAGTGAGCCTTTGGGTGGAGGTGGTAACTCTTCACTCCTCTCATTTATGATTTGATAGAGTAACAGGGTAAAAGTACAAAGTTGTGTCACACTTTCGACTGACTTATCAACACAAGTGAATTTTAGTATTTATAACTAAAAATCAATTTTGGTCAAACATATGATCTAGTAAGATTCATTTTAGATAAGTTAAATATGTCCACAACTTTTCCAACTAAAATTGTTGGCTAAATGCATATGTAGCACCACTTTGAGGCCAATTTACTAAAAAAATGATTTTTTTTGAAAATTTAATGTTTCAACAACTCCTACTTATATAAATAATATATTTTTTTAAATGTAAAAATATCCTTTTGTAGATCCACAAGTGTAGTTTTCAAATATATATTTATTTTAATAATTCAATTAATATTTTTATTTTTTACTAAAAGTAGGCTATCAACACAAAAATATTAGGTTTATTACCATATCAAGAAAAATATTAAAACTTATTAAATTATTTTTTTAAAATATGATGCCCTAGATAAAAGAATTTAGATTAAGATAGTATTTTTTTTTTCTATTTTAGATAAAATTTTAATATAAAAGTTGATGTCGAGTGGAAACAACCTTGTTTTAATACATAAACATTTAAATATTTATTGAAAATTGCAAAACAAAATATCCACGCCCTAAATTTTGAAGTTATAAATATAGGTAAAAAATTTGAAGGAAAAAAAAGAATTTTTCTTATATAAATCTTGATGTGTCATGTTCAACATTTTATCAACAACTAAATTATAGTGTTAATTTATAAAAATCTATATTCAAATAATTTTTTAATTTTGTCAAAAAAATACAAACATAAAATATACTAAAAAATACACATTTTATTAGTTTACATCATTTCAAAATTCAAAACATATATGCCACTTTCTAATGATTCAAGTTTAAAAGTTTGATCAATGTTGGTCGTTTCCTTTATAAAAGTGTGACACAACTTTGTACTTTTACCCAACATAGTATTGTTCTGTAGTGTTCAACAATCTTTCTTTCTCCTTTCTTTATTGCATATTCTACTTCATTGCTTTTTGGTTGTCCATGGAGGTGGAAACACCAAAATGGGACTGAGACAAGCCCCTATACAACCCCAATAATTTTCCCCTTCTTGCTTGTGTGCAGGTGAACATGTGCATGAAGCTAGCTAGTGAACATGTACTTTTGTTAGATAATCTTCATCACCCTAGCCTTTATTTACTTGCTTTATCATCATCATTTTTACTTTTCATATCTCATTACTTTGTTTATTTCATTAAGATTAGTTAGCTAGGCAGTTTAGTAAGTTTTTGGTTTTCTTTTTTGCATCATTCATTTTCCAGTCCTCCTAATGTCAACACACTAGAAATATTCCAACACGTCGCACTATCATCATAGAACCGTACTTTTGTCCTCCGACAGAGAGTTGTTTGAGGTGGAGTATTAACTCCCAAAACTAGCTCGTCTAGCCCAAACCTAAATTTTGGGTCTGTAGAGTGATAGAAGTACTTCATATTATTCTTCATTCTTGATCCTCACCCTAGGACACCCTTTAGAGTGAGGTAAGTTAAGGAAGCCCTCCACTCTCGACTCTAGGCATCAGTGCATATTTCACAAATCCCTCTCAGAAAAAGAAACTTTTGTGAATCTTCATTGAGTGTATGGTGTGGATATTTTTGTAGAGAAAACAAAAACCTTGAAATGTAATCCTCAAGGCTCTCATCTTCCCTCTTCTACATTCTAAAAATGTCACCTCCTCTCATTTCACTACCCCTACAATACTCCTTATATTTTTCAAGGAGCTTTGTCTTCATATCTTCCCAAGTCACCACAGTGTTTCTTCCAAGGCCCATAAACCATCTCAATGCAACTTCTTTCAAGGTAGTAGGAAATAGTTTAAGTTTGTGGGCATCAGTGGTATAATTATAGCTTCTACAGAGTATATCAAACTTAAACAAAAATGTATCAGGATCTTCTATGAAAATTCCATAGAACTTAGGGAGGACTGAAGCAGGGATATTCTTGAGGTTATCTACTTCATTTTGTTGAGCAATGGGAAAAGGAAAAGTTGGTTGGTTCTTCCTATTGGGCCTGTCTCCATTTGCATCAACCATACCTTCTTGATGAAATTCCAGAATAAAGGGTTCCTCAAGTGGATTTTGATCTTCAAGGGAAACTTTAGAACTGGTCAAGTCAAGGAATATATCAGCAAAGGGGTGTGGCTCTTCTTCTTCCTCATTTCTGGGAAGATTTGGAAGCTTTACTATCTTAAATGGCTCTAGATTATTAGGAAGGAATCTCCCATAAGAATCTCTTCTTCTTCTATGCATGTGGTATCAACTCAGTATCAGCCAACTCACACAAATAATGAGTGGGGAAAAATTGTGGATCAAAACTTCTAACACTAAGAGCAAGCTTTAGAAATAATTTAGCAAAAAAACTATCAATGACTCCAAAGGACTCCCTAGTTTGACATCATCCTCGACAATGGCACCAAAAATATCGACCTCCTAAAATGATTTTAATAACTAAACCTTTACAGCCACGATTCATAGATTGGACATCTAACCTGAATAGCCATTTTAACCATCATGAAGGTACATTTAAATTGTCAACCTAGGGATGTGAACTTGAAATGGGTTAGCACATTATGTGCACTAGGAACTTCAAAGTAGTCATCTTCATTCTATAACTAAGAGAGACTAATGTTGAAGGTAAATTGCATGGAAGGAAATAAAGTAAATGTTGAAAACTACTCAACAATAAAAATCAAACTAAACATGCATAACATAAATGAAAATCTAAGCAACAAATAGGAAACTACTTTGCTCGCTTTGGCTACAGGAATAGTCATAGAATGGAGTTCTAGTGGCTGCAGGAATAGTCGGTGCCAAATTCTTAACTAAGGAATAAATAGAATCTAATACTAATTTAACTAAACTAAAGAAACGGATTACTCATGAAGTGGGCCCCCTTGGATGAGTATCCTCTAAGACTAATGCAAACTTCAGATACTCAACTCATAATCTTATTTCATTCATTGGAAAGTGAAAATACAAAAGATTATGTCTGATTATCATATTGTACAATAGCTTGGAAATCAACAATCCCTTGAGAAGGAGGATCCAACCTTATTTATCAACTAAACAAGGCAGCCGACTCCCACTAACTGAGAGGATGCCATTTAGGGAAAACAAAAAAGAGAGTGGCAGAGCGGTTATGCATGCAGGGGAATTCATTTAGACATGCATGCCCAAACGTGGACTCAAACACTGCAGTAACGCTTGCATTTCTCAATATCATTAAATATCAGCACAAGGTGGTTACATGTGGTTGTCATAGGAATCTCATGTCATCATCCTCATTTGACCTTCGTGTGTTTCCTCTGCATGACTAGCTGGCGGCTGTGTTTCTCAACTTAGCATTCACAATCATGTATACATGGTAATGTCAGTACGCATAATAATTGCATAACTATAACCATCTTTAAAGAAAATTCATTAGCCACATGCAAGATTAATATAGATAGTCCACATAATAGGTAAATACCATTAAACTCGTAGAAATGGAATTAAACCCAAATGTCTTATAGTTTGAGAAAAATTATTTAAAATTATTAGCATGTAGTATCAAAGCCCATGATAAATTCATAAAATAGACTATAGATTCTACCCATAACTATCCCAAAAACTAGACTCATCAGGTTGCTTATGGCATTGATGAAGAAGGTTAAAATGTTACATGTATTCGGAGATTCTGAACTAGTTTTCAAAAAAGTCAGGAAATTGTACTCATGTCATGATTAGAGGCTAACAAACTATAGGCATAGGGTATGGGACCACATAGAAGGACTAGATTTATTTAATATGGACAATTAATTCCCTATAGCAAGAATCAAATCGTTGATGCCTTAGCACAAGCAGCCAATACCCTATAGCCTCTATCATTGACTGGCCTAAATAAATTCATCGTCAAACTCACTTCTACCCCATTTGTGCCTGATAATGTAACCAACTTCCAAGTGTTTGACGATGACAAGCATATCATTGACTTCATCACTAGTTTAAATGTATTTTCCTCCCAAATCATAGATGAAGTAGAACCCGAGGAAGTGGAGCTTGATATAGAAGGGGTAATCAATTTAAAAACAAACACAATATCAAGGGGCATGGTTCAGTTAGAAAGGATATTTGACCTAGAACACATGAGGGATTAGGATCATAAAACTAAGAAGGATTCCATAGACAACCAGTGTGATGCTCACAATATGGGTACTGCAAAAGATGTTAAGAAGTTGTTTATTGGTAAAGTTTGCACCCTTGAAGAAAGGAAGGGAATTGTTGATGTATTGCATATTTATCATGATGTGATAGCCTGGGGATACAAGGACCTTAAAACATATGATATTTCAATTATCACTCATACCATTCCCCTCAAGTCAGATGTGAGACCCTTCAAGAAGGAAAAACGTCCAATCAATGTGCTACTAGAACCCATTATCTTCAAGGAAGTACAAAAATTGCTATCAACCTGAATCATCTTCCTTGTTAGACATTCCACATGGGTGGCTAATTTGGTTCCGGTCAAAAAGAAAAATGGAGAAATCAAGTTATGTGTGGATTTCAAGAACTTGAACAAAGCTTCTGAGAAGGATAATTACTCGATGCCCTCGCTTGATGAAGTGTTGAAAATAGTCAATGGTTCTCAAATGATGTCATTTCTTCACAACTACTTAGGGTACAACCAAGTCATGGTGCAATATGAAGATAGGAACAAAACAACTTCCACCAAAAAATGGGGAACGCTTGCATACAGAAGGATGTCATTTGGTTTAATCAAAGTACGTGCAACATTCTAGCATGCCATGGATATAGCCTTCAAGGACCTCATTGGAAAATGCATTATCATTTACATGGATGACCTCACTATGTTCTCAAAGAAAAGAGGGGATAATGTTTGATCTATGTGAGGTGTTCTAAAAATTTAGGGAGTTTTTCATTTCATTGAACCTAAAGAAATGTATCTTTAGGGTGACCGAAAGAAGATTACTAGGACAAGTGATTTCAGAAAAAGGTATATCCATAGATTCGGAGCATATCCAGACCATCTTGAAGATTCAATCCCCTGGTAGCAAGAAAGAAATGAAATCCTTCTTTGGGAAGATGAACTTTGTCAAGAATTTCATCACAAGGTTTATAGAAATAGTGAAGCCATTAAATGCTATGCTTAAATAGGATACCAAAGTGGAATGGATACCAGAATCCAACCAATATTTTTCAGAAATCAATTGCAAATTCTCCCGTACTGGTTAGCCCAGATTATTCTAAACCATTCTATATCTATTCCTTTGCTTCAGATCATTCGTGTGCCAACATGTTAACACAAAAGGATGATGAAGGGAATGAGAATCCTATTTCTTTTATGACCACCCTACTAAAATATGTTGAATTGCACTACCATAATGTAGAAAAGAAAGCATATGCCTTAGTTCAGCGAGTCAAGAAATTCGGGCATTGCATCCTAAGAAATAAAGTGTTCGCTATTGTCCCAGACCCAACTATCAAAATATTGTTGATGTGGAATGACCTAGGAGAAAGGAGATCAAAATGGGCTATGTTGTTGCAAGAATATGACATGGAGATCCAACCAATGAAATTTTTTCAAGGACAAGATCTCACATGAACAATGGTTGAAAGTGAACCAGAACTGACTATCTAGCAGTATCATTTGGAGGATGTTTCTCTAGATGAATGGTATGATGGTATAGTGTATTACTTGTTGAACAACAAGTGCCCTCCACATTTGCAAGGAGTCCAAAAATGAGCTTTGAGACTGAAGAGTAATAGTTACATGCTAAAGGAACCATGTTATATAAAAATAATCATGAAGGGATTTACCTCAGATGCCTAGGGAAAATAGAAGCAATTGAAGTCTTGAAGGAATTCCATGAAAAATTTGGAATGGGACATGGATTCATCCCTTTGACAGCCCACCAAATTTTGTAGGTCAGATACTATTGGTGGACTCTATTCAAATATGCTCACAATCATGTTATATCTTGCCACATATGCCAGACCATTGCCACCAAGGAGATGTATGTTGCTATTCCACTACAACCTGTTGCCGAGGTAAGGCCCTTTTCTCAATGGGGAGTCGAATTCATTGGTCCGATAAACCCACCAACCTCTACGGGTCACAAGTACAGTCTAATTGCAACTGATTATTGTACTAGATGGACAGAAGAAATTTTATGTAGGCAATGCACAATTGAGGTAGTAGCTAATTTCCTTGAAAGTTATATTCTCAATCATTTTGGATGTCTATTTTCTTTAGTATGTGACAATGGTCCTGCCTTCGCTTCACTTAAATTTGTGGGTTGGGATTTTCATTATGGGATTGTGCTCAAATTTTCATCCAATTATTATCCCCAAGGGAATGGATTAGCTGAATCCACAAATAAAAACTTGTTGACCATCATACACAAGTTGTTAGACAAGAACCCAAAGGACTGGAATACCCAGTTGTAGTTTTCTCTATGGGTAGATCAGACCCGACATAAGGCAGCCCTAGATACTTCTCCATTTAGCCCCATCTATGGTTTAGAGCCTATTTTCCCAATCCACCTCAGGATCCATATGTTGCAATTTATTAATACCTATTATGAGGAGGGAGAATTCCTTGAAGCTCACTTAGCTAAGCTCCTCCATTTAGAGGAATTCTATGATCAAGCTATAGAAAATTTAACCAAACATCAGGGCGTAGTCAAGAGATGGTTCGACCGAAGAGCCAAAGTTAAGGCCTTTAGGATTTATTATTTGGTCCTATGTTGGGACAAGTCCCATGAAAAGAAAGGGGGACATGACAAATTCGATAAGCTCTGGCTTGGCCCCTTTCAAATTTTTGAAATTCTAGGAGATAATGTCTTTCGTCTAAAAATGCTTACTAGACAAGATGTATTGCTTCCATTCAATGGGAAATACCTCAACCATTATTTATTTATCTGAGTTATTCGAGCTCATCCCTGTACATGGTTAGAGTAGGTCTTTTGCTTTTCGTTTTGTTTTTCTTTGCTTTCGCTTATTTTGTCGGCCCTTTTTTTTTTGCTGAGGGTGTTGTTCGGTCTTGATCTGGTGGCTATGCTTGACCTTCTCAAAAGGGTATGTTGTGCTACACATTTCCTTTTGTTCCATGGATAAGTCTTCATGAGTTACCAAGAGTTCTGGTTCGCTTCTGTCAATTAGGTCTCTTCACTTGAATTCTAGCTTGACCTAGGATGGAACCCTTATTTGAATCCTCTCACGCTTATCTTGGATTTCACATAACACACATCTTAAATACTCTTGATGTGTTATACAATAGTTACCATGAAGCCTTGCCAAGTGAAAAATCCTAAATTTGCTCCAGTGACCACTATGATCTCCAAACCCACTGTAAGCTTCATTGCTTATGCAATTGACAAAAAGAGTATCAAAAGGGAAATATAAAGGAAAGAAAAAAAGAAAGAAAGACAATATTGCAAAATAGGAACTGTGTGGGTGTGCGAGCAACTCTATCAGAGCTATGGATGCCCAGCTGGCAATACAACAATGTTCGTGGGGATTGTAGTGATAACTTTGTTAGGGCTATAGACGCCTGCTTGGTAGTAGATAAATATCTAGGTTACTTTTGGGGTTACATTACCCATGTAGCTTGCCCTGGATGATTGATCACTATTCCCTATAGTCTCTAAAGGAGGGAAATGAATTCATTGTGCACGCATGCTTCTGAGAAATTAATGACCTAGTTCAACTAAGGATTATGTTCTCCTTTAATCCTTGAGTTTGTTTAATGATACTTTCTTTTGGTCTGTGAACCATAGATTCTAAGTTCTAGATAATTCCTTATCCTTGGAACACTTGAGAGCTTTCTCCCAGTAGATTCTCCATTTGTTGTGCCTATTGCACACATGCCCTGTTCAGACTGGGGACCCCCTCTTTTTATTTTTCCTTTGTCGAGTTCATTCTCCTTTTCCTCATTTTGTGTGCCCCTATTTTCAAGCTTAAGTTGGTCATGAGCCTTAAATTTTCCAAACTCATCTTGACCAAACTCATTCACCTAAGTTTCATGAGATTTTATGCCTTTGCAGAAATCCTCTTGCAGGTCTTTGCCTTGCAGAGGTCACCTCATCCTTTTCCACTTATGGGTCTGCAATTGTGGGGTTCCTTGTTCGGACATTCATCTCCACTTTGTTTTTTACTATGTCACTTTTCCCATGTCCCCCCGTAGTGGATTTCTTGTATGCGAGTTTCATGCTCATCTTTGTTGTTCAGGTCTACACACAACGTCTTCTATAGCATGAGTTTATGCAACCCCATCTACTCATCTCTCATCACACATGTAGTTAATGCTCAACATTAATGGCAGGTTGGCCTATAAAAACCCCTACCCACATGTCATTTTCATCCTAGTTTTTAAAATTTTAAGAGGCAAGAGGAGCAATCGTGCATGCTAGAAGAATTTGGAGACAAGGGTCATGTGGTTTCTTTCATTCACATGGTCGATTAGGTATGGTTCTACACCTTCATTCACCTTTGTGCATTCACATGGTTTTTTTGGGGGTTTCTTTTCTAGGGTTTCAAAATCATCCAAGGTTTAAAACATGGTCAAACTCTCATTCTATGTCATATTGGAAATAAAATTTAAGACACTTAAAATTTGTCGTGGGCTTTTTACCAAGAAAAATCATTCGCAAGATATCATTCTAAATGGAAATTTTTTTAGTATCCCTCACTTCATCTATCCCCACATTTAAATCCTCAAAACCTCAATCAGGTGGAAATAACTATTAAACATTGACAAGGTTTGCGGAACTCCATTTTTGGGAGCCCACTTCCCATAGACATCATCTAACAACCTACCCCATATGTATTCCCTCCCTCAAAACTCCACTACCACGTCACTATGGGGGGTATAAAACATTTAATAAAATAGCTAAGTTATCGATCCTTTGTGGGCCCACTCCTGCAGGTCATCGTAGGCAAACCATCATTCCATCAACACCGCTATTCAATGAAAAATGATTGTATCCTCCCACCATGCATTCCCCGCACTCATTGCCTCTGTGAGCCCAACACTTAAACTCAAAGTGATAAGATTACCAAGTCACAAGGCCTTAGTGAAGTAATGTCATGGATTTCTACATGCGGGTCACTACTTGCCCATCGTCATCCATAATAGCCAACTCCATACAGTCCTCCACCTTAAGTTCCCCATGCATGAATGATGAGATTTGAAAGAACTAGGCCCTTGTGTAAACATTTTTGTGGGTCCTCCTTCGTGGATTACTTCCTACAAAAGACTATCACACCTCGATTGCAACTAGCGATAATAGCACACTTCCTCCCTGTCATCTAGACCCCAAACCTATCGATGCTAACCAAAGAACAATCTATAAAATTGTAAGTTAAGTTCCCATTGTGAACATACCATTGTAGGTCCACCTTTGTGGGCCACCACCATGAGAAGTTCATCCTTACGAAGCTATTACTCTATGGTGAAGCCTTTGTGTCCATTTTCCATGCGGGTCCCACACTCTCGATTGTTGTGAGCATAACCTTGGGCACAAATAAGGAAAACCTTAATCCAATGCCCTCTATGAGTCCCATTATGTGGACTACCCCTTGTGAAGTGACACCTATCCTAGGTCATTGTCTAACAACAAAGACTTAATGGCAACATGCCTTGTAGTCTCTACACTCCCAAGTTATGTATCCAACAAAATCACAAAGCCTCCAAGAAAAATGACCAATAATGATGTCATGTATGTGTCAAACGTCTGGAAGAAGGGTTCTCTAAGTAAAAATACTTTATAGATCCTGCTATGTGGAACTCCACTAGCAGAATGTTGCCTCCCTTCGGTCATCCCTTGACAGAAAAATCTCGATGGCGACCCACCTCACAACTTTTGTATCCTGCACACCCACACAAGCTTTAAAGGTTGATATGATAAGAGAAAATAACTCTAAGTGCCTCCATAATAAATTTGTGCACGTTCCCAATAAATTTATGCATAAATTCACCATCGGGTGGCCGTCTTTGGAAGTTCATTTTCCCTATGTTGTTTCTTAAGGCATTCACTCTTGTGGCTTTTGCAGGACGAAAACCCACACCCCAGACATGAATTTCTACAAAACTTACAAGTGAGCCTAAAATGATGAAGTATATTGAATAATGATGATCTTTTAAGGGTATAAGGATATATTTGAACTAGTAGAGAAACCAATAGAGAAGATTCACAAAGGAAAGAAACCAGCAAGGACCCCAGAGGGAAAGAGGAAAAAGAACAAATGAAGTACCAATTCTATGGGGTTGAGTGAACCTAAAAGGTCACTTCCAACTGGGAAGAGATCATAGACAAAGACCTTGAACATGTCAGTATTGATGAGGTCAGAAAGAGGGTTATGGTCAATCCCACAATAGAGGAACCCTTGAGGATCAAGAAAAGTGAACTTGCAAAGGCACCAGGCTTTCCTCCTACTCTGGTGGCTCCAAAAATGGTCTTTGCTTATTGAGAGTGCTATCATTCCCAAACTAGAAAGATAGTCACCAAGGATGGAAGAGTATTGGTGGACCTGTCTACCCAATTTATTGGGAAAAAAATTTCCATCCCAACCTTTGAAAAAATGGAGGAGTTTTAAAATGAATTCACCATGAAAGTATGGCAAGAAGATCCAATTGGTTGCAAAAGGACAGTCAATCAAACATGGTTAAAAGACAAGAGGGGTAGTTCCAACAAAGTTCCTTAGACACTGTATAGAAGTGATTTTGTAGAGGAACCCAATGACTTAGTCATAATTCTAACTAGATTAATGGGCCTCCCCAATTCCTTGTTCTTTGAGGAGTGGATGTTCTATTTTGTAGAGGAGATCCTCCGGGGTAATGCCAAATTCCATTGGGCCAAAATGAGAAGTGAAAACCTACACAATCAATTTATGGTGGTGAAGAATACTTCACAGTTTTACATGACCTCTTATCTGGTCTACCTTCTAGTTGTTAAGTTCCCATATAAAGTATTAGATTGTGTTGGGGTACTGGGAACAAAGAAGGGGCGACTTAGGGTGTATGATTGCTATCCTCAAATTCAATACAAAAACTTCAAGAAAGATTACAAGAGGATAAATGATGCCTTCATTGGATACATCATCTAGACATTGGCAAGAGACTATCACAGAAGGGTGTCACATAGTGCCAAGGTGGTCATAAAGGGTTTTGGGTATTTATTCATCCAATTCCCAAAACTTACATACATCAAAGCAGAGGGATTCTTAGAAAGACCCTATTGGCTGCCCTATTACCCAAATGATAGAATCATATTGTTGGAACTTACTCAGCAGTTATAGACTGCCCACACTCTATTGAGCAATAAGCACCATGTTGGGTTTTTGGATCCCCTCACATTTGGACAGTGAATGTACTCTTTCCCTACTGCCCCATGTGCAAAATACTCTAAGAAGGAGCTTGTTGAATATAATTTTGAGTTGCACAAAGAGAGGGGAGCCTTGGATCCCCTCGAAATTTTGAAGAAACAATTTGGAAGATAGTATGCTCATAGGATGCATATAGAATATTTCTGGGAAAATTGTGATGATGATCGTAAAGTTAGAAGTGTTGAATAGTCTAGATAACTGAGGGGGGGGTGAATCATTTATCTTCACACAAATTTATTTTCTTTATTTAATCCAGAGTAAACTTATACCAATCATAAAATAATCAAATAGATAAGAACATGCATGCACATAACACCAAACATAATGAACACCAGAATTTACATGGAATCTCAAGAAGGGAAAAACCATGGAGAATGATAATTCTCAATTATAAAGCACCAGTTATGGTGACACTAGTTAAGGTGATTGTTACAAAGTCTCACTGTAGGGTGGCTCATATTCGGTGGGCTCACTTCCCAAATACAAAACAATAGATTACTAAATAGTCTTACTGACAAGAGTGAACTGATGAAGTTGCATCTACATATACATGAATTTAGTCCAGTTAAGAGCACAATTTATGTCTATAGCAGATCTAGTTAAGAATCTTCTGCACACCTTCCTTCCACAACCTTCGCATAAAATTTTTCCAGAATAGATTACTTCTTCCTTCACACTCTTCTATCTGATCACACATATCATACTGCCTCCATACATTTGTATCTTCAATCAAAAATATGTTCTATATATATATGCATGTATTCTCATAGAACCAAATTAAGTCAGTCACATAATATATTTATAGTCTTCTAAGTCAGCCAACCACCATTTGAATTTAGGTCACCACAAAACATGTCGACATGAAGAGAAAGCTTGAAATATTCAATAAGACCTTGCATGCTAATACCAGACCCAAAAGATAGGGCGCACATAAATATCTTCTTACCACATTACCAAGGGACCAAGAATAGGTCAAACATAAGATAGCATAATCACCAAAAGATAACACATTTGAATTACATGAAATATATTCTAGAGTCGATGAGAACACCACAACCAAGACCAAATCTTTATTATCATTAATTTCAGTATCAACCAGAGAAGCACAATCTGACATACCAAAACTTGTAACATGCAACATGAAGTTTTGGATAGAAAGGTTACTCGAAGTAATCCTTAAGTACAAAAGCCATCATCAAAGGATTAGTCTTCATTATATTGCATCAATTGAATTCAACAGATGTCCCAAAAAGGAATACTATCATATCTGGATCAAGGATAATCTCCACACAACACAACATCATATCATACGATAGGGTAGATCAATTATGTACATCATCTAGAGCACAAACTTTCGGATCCAAGGTTTTGACATCAATGACAACAATGCTAAATTATCTCAACAACTTCTCAACAATCTCCCCCTTTGGCATTGATGGAAAAACATCAAAAATTCAAAAACACAAAACTCCAACTCCAAGATTGTAAACTTCAAAACTCCAAAACTCCCCCTTTGTTCAACAATTCAATTCTTCTTTTTATTTTTGTTTTTCTTTTCATTTTTCTCCCCCTTTTTTCTATCAAAGGCAAAGGGCTAAACTTTTAAGATTCATACGCTCAAGTAAAAATAACACTTTTCACCTGAAAATTTTTCTTGTACCTTTCTCTCAGAGTTGGAAGAATCCTCTTCCAAGCTAGTATTAAAAAATTCATTCTAGTACACATGTTATCCAACAAATTCAACAATGTAAATGAGGATGACCAGTCCAAAGACAGGCACTGTCATTCACAATCTTCTGCATCAGAAAGTATCCAAAGAGATGATCTAACCAGACCTCAACAATTTCTTTGACAAACCAAAAAGTTCTAACCATATCTTCCATGTCTCTTAATAGTCAACAACTTTTCTTGAAGCTCACCAAATCTTATTATTTTTTTTTCCATGTTTGTCTTTGAAGAAATCAAAACTCTTTCCAATACTATTCATCTTAGATTCATTGGCTTTAGTTTTTCTTCTAAAATTATCAATAGCTATGGACCACTAGAGACAATACTTGTAGATGTTAGACATCTCCTTAATGCATTCTCTTGTCTCACCAATGTGTTTGGATAATTATTGTTTGGATTTTACACATCTTCTCTCAATCATAGCTTCAAACTTATGTCCTTCAGGTCCTTCTAGCAACATTCGTTCTTCAATAACTTCTACTAGATTATTCAATAGATGTCAAAAACATATGAAATAGCAATACCCTTCTTGAGTAGATACTCAACCAAACCATCATCAATTTTAAGACTATCCACTGGAGGGAAGGTACACCACATTTCACTAACCTTCTTCATATCACCTTCATCTAACACTGGCTGAATATCATCTGGATCAAAAGATTTAGATCCAGGAAAAGACTCTTCTTCTTTCTCCTTCTCTTTTGAGATAGTGATGACATCTTATGTGTTAATTTTCCTCTTTTTAGGTTCCATAGGGGAACCACCAATAACAACTTCCAATTCATTCTTACCCAAGGAGGAACCCTCCTCAAGCTGATTGTTGAGCATAGCAGCAGACACTATCACACCAGAGCACATACCCTTCTGCAAGGATGAGAAGTAGACTTTGCATGCACTTGCTTTATCCTCCATACATTCCAAATACCTGTAAACTTGCTTTCTGACAAGGATATCGGACTTCCACTTAACATTCTCTTTTACCAATAACAAACTCGGGAAGTAAAATACCAAACATGCAAGAAGAGGCCCAAACTAGAAATGATAACTCTTGACTAGAGACATTCTGACATTCTCAATTAGGTTTTCCATTACTAGGCTACACAAATCAAACTGTTTGTTTTCCTTCACCATCATGTGTGCAAGATATATAGCAATAGCCAAAGTAGAACCTTCACAATTTCTGAAATAGATTTTATAAGAGATTCCATAAGCAGCATACCTTACTATAGGATCAACAATGGTGTTTATCAGTAGAACTCGGGGGTCTTTGTCAATACCAGTAAGTTCCTCCATGTCTCTGTATTTCACCATTTTCTTACCAGGGATGTCACCAGTACTGCAAAAACTAGTAATAGCTTCCATGGCTTTCTTCATGATTGGATAGGGTTTATCTAACAAAATGTTTCCATCCTTGAATCGACTTAATAGGAACAAGATAGACTCTCTATCTGCGAACTAGAGAAATTCTCCCCATAAATCTATAGCCAGAGCACTCACATTCTATAATTCAGTTGACTTCAACCCTAGTTTTTTTTTTTTTTGATGAATAGGAAGATATCTATATTAATATAAAGATATAATTACAAATTCACAAAAAAGGGGTGGGTAGTGAAAAGGTACACCCCGAAAGTCACATGGGCTTAGCCCAGAAAAACCAAAATATCACATGGGCCTAGCCCAGAAGTTCAATAACAGAAAGAAAAACTAAGCAGCCAAGGTAGTGCCAGTAGATCCTGGGGGATCCCTATCATCTAGAATTTTCCCCCATACATCAGCGGGGTTTGGAGAGACGTCAGGAGGAGCACCCCAAACATCATCAACTTTATCTTCCTCTTTTTCTTTTTATTTTTCCTCGTGTCGAGGCGAGATTGCAAGAGCCAACCGTGGAAAATTTTTGCCACTGGAAGGCCAGCCAGAGCCAAAAGCAGGTGGAGCATCAGAGGGCCACCCAGAACTACCACCACCACTCTTTGTAGCACTAGTAGAGTGCCAACTCTGACTAGGATGCGGCAGAGAAGAATGAGCCCACTTGTGAGGCTGAGAATCTCATTGAGCAGGAGGCTGGGAGTGGGATTGCACAAAGTCACTCCGCTTCCAGCCTTGAGAAGGCGACCGAACGCGGGAGGAGGGCGAATCAGGGATCCGAGCCATAGTACAAGGGGCATTGCCCCAATGGTCTAGGAGAACTTGCAAGTGAGCCACTTCCAATGCAACCTTGTTGGCTTGCACTTGAATCTGTAAGAGAACATTAGAACATATAACTGCTTCAACATAAAGATACACATTAACATCTAAATGAGAATGAGCAAATATACAAGCATTTCTATCTTTCTAGATATTGAAGAGGATTTCCACCCTGAAAGTGTGCCAAAGCTGGGTGAACTTAGTCAGGGTTCTAGGCGGGTCACCCAACAAAACCAATATGCCAAGAGAAGAGTTCTGGCCAAAAAGGCCGAAAGAAATCATGAATCCAAGTCCAAAGCTATTGAGCTCTGGGACAAAACCAAAAAAGGTGCTTAAAGCTTTCAGACTGCCCACAAAAAGGGCAGCAAGGGTCAGGAACCCCCAAATGAACAAGCCGAGAGCCCACAGGCAAGCCTTGGAAAAGAATACACCAAGCAAAGTGCATCAGCGTTGGATTAACAATTTGCAGACCAAGTGGCATCAAACCTCATACACCAAGTATGGGCAGAGGAGTTGAGAAGCCACCTCTTGTTCAAGGAACTGAGCATAGAAAAATGGGGTGAAAGCCACCTATAACCAAGCTGCGGCTTGTAGTTCCTGAGAGGAGTGTCCGAAAACCATTTCCAGTCCCTCCACCAAGGTTTATGCCCATGAATACCAACTTTGTGAAGAATTTCCGCCGAAATGGCACTCACCAGTCCACCAAAGGCAAGACAGTCCTAGTTTTGAAGACTGTATTGGGCTTTAAAAGCATCCCACTGTAAGAGACGCATAGTAGGCCGATGAAAGAGCTGATGTAGTGTTTGAATGCCCTTCTTATGAAATCTAAGGGCCTTGAGCCAAGGCGACTTGGCCAGGGGTTGACCATTTTGAGCTAGAAGGGGAGACCACCATAAATTATGGTGGTTGATGGAAAGCACATCACGAAATCCAGCCCCGACCCAATGGAGCCAAGGCTTAACAGTTTCCCAAGAGCGCCAGATGCTCTTGGCCACAAAGGAGCCAACAATTTGAACTAGTTCTCTCATAACCAGGAGGGTTTGGAGACCGATTCCTTTCCAAGCGGGCCTGTGAATAGGAAAACCAAATTGAATACAATGCTTGAGGAGAATCTTCCAGGCTTCATCCCCGGTAAGAGCGCGGATAATCCATTTGACATAGAGAGTAGTCCCTTGTTGTTGAGTGGAGAGTAATCCAAGTCCTCTAGAGTCCTTGGGGAGACAACAAAATTCCCAAGCGACCCGATGAAAACCCTTGTGGGTTTCAGAAGAAGCCCATAAAAAATCATGAAACAACTTTTCAAGCCTACTGTAGGCAGCTTTAGAAGGAGCCCAACAGGAAGAATAGTAGAAATGAGTGGCAGCCAAAATTTTAGAGCACACCTAGAATTTGTCTGCCAGCGAAAGAGGCTTAGTAATCCAATAGGCCAGCTTTTGTTCAACCTTGGAAAGCATGGCTTGCCAAAGCTCTCGAGGGGAAGCCTGAAAGGCAAAGGGGATGCCCAGAAACTGAAAGATTTCTCCCTGCCCTATCCACTTCCAGTTATAAGTTTGGAGCCACACAGGAATGGGGAGCACCGATTGTCTATAGCACAAGGTCTTATGCCATTAAATTGCAGAGCCAGAGGCAAGACATAAGGTATTAAGGCAATCAAGGGCAGCAGTGATAGAGCCTTCATCCTCTAATAGAGTGAGAAAGGAATCATCCGCGAAGTGGCCATTGACAATTTGTTCCTGAGAGTCCGGGAGAGAGATCCCTTTAACGCATTACTGGGAGACAACATTGGCCAAGAGATATCCAAAACCCTCAGCAGCCAGAACATACAAAGCAAGGGAAAGAGGGCATCCCTGGCGTATGGAACGAAAAATACCAAAAGCAAAAGACTGGCGGCCATTAATGGAAATACAAGTCGATGCATAAAAAAAAAGCATACGAACAGACTGCAGAAAGTTGGGCCCAAAGTCCAAGGCTTGCAACATCGCAAGAATAAAAGGCCATTCAATGCGGTCATAAGCTTTAGCAAAATCAATTTAATGAACACTGCTTTCAGGTTCGACCGTCGGGCCCACTCCATGCCTTCCCAAATTACAATAATTTTATCAAGAATAAACCTGGATTTAATGAAACTAGTCTGTTCAGGACGCACAACCCGAGGCAACAGGTGGCAAATTTTCAGAGCCAGGGCTTTGGCAATGATTTTGTAAGAAACATTGAGAAGCGTGATGGGCTGCCAGTTGCAAATATCTTCTGGATCCCTAGGCTTAGGTATGAATTTAATATTGTCTTTATTTATTAAATTGCCTAGAGAATTGGTTTGAAAGTCTTCAAGATAAACATCATGCAAATCACTCCCAACACATTCCCAAAGAGCTTCGTAAAATTCACAAGGAAAGCCATCAATCCCAGGAGCCTTATCATCGGCCATGGAGGAAACGACTTCCTTGAGATCAACAATTGTTAACAATTGATCACAAAAATTAATCTAGGCAGAAGAAAGCCTATGTGGCACAACAGCAAGGCAGTCCTGAAGGGCTTGCTGGCACATAGGCATGGGGTCTTGAGAAGTGAAAACCTATTCATAGTGATGCACAAAATCCTGGAGAATGTCAGGTAGCTTAGAGAGCATCTTTGATTGCTTTAATGCCTAGGGAAGAGTGCCTAGCATGAAGAGCCAAAAAAAACTCTTTGGAAGCACAATCACCAATTTTGAGCCAGTGAAGTCGAGCCTTGATTTGATCGCCTCTAGTAGAATAATTATCTGCCATTTTCTTTTGATGTCTTAAATCCGCCACCCTGACTTGATGTGACAGGGAGAAAAGACTGGCCACCAAAACGTCCATAGTCGTATGCAAGTTGGCAGTGGTGGCCTCATAAGAATGTCAACGAAAGATAGCAAGCTGGCACCCATAAATGCGCAAGAAATGCACAGTATGAATGATGGCATCATTCCACCAAGCAATCCAGCTCGTACGGCCAAGAGGCATGCACTCTAAATTCCACACCCGGTGAATGTGGGCCAGGGTGGGTTTGTGACAGAGCAAAGACTTGTTCAAGAAGAATTGAGTCTTACACGTGTGAGGTTGACAAGACGCCCATTCAATGTGAAAATGAATTGGGAAGTGATCAGAAAGAGTCACATCCACTAACGGCTTAACAGGCAAGGCAAAACTATTGAAGGAGAAAAAAGATTGAGCCGAGATCATAGCACGATCAAGGCATTTAAAGACTCTATCAGAATAAAACCCTGTAATTACAACAAGTGTGCCAAAGAGAATGAGAATGGCGGCAGCCCATATTGGGATCAAAAAGACCCAATTTATTGCACATGTAAAACCACATCTCCCTTTCAGCCGCTACCCAGTGAAAAGGCAAGGTGCCATTCTTTTCATACGCTATCTCTATCATGTTGAAATCCTCACAGAATAACCAAGTGGCAACTGGAAAAGAATCAACAATCCAACGCCAAAGTAAGCAGCGCTCCACAGCATCATTAGAGGCATAAACATTAATAATCCCAAAGGAATGATTCTCAATATTGAGAAGAACCCAGACAACCCGCTGGGAGGGATCAACCCCATGGTCTACCACACAAGAATGCAATCATGGGGCCAAAAGAGTAGCAGCTCCACCACGACCAACCTCATACAGAGTGCAAAACATAGTACTAGCTGGTCAAATAGAACGACAAGCCGAAGCAAGCAAGAAACCAGAAATTTTAACTTCTTGGAGACAAAGCACTTCAATCCTGGGGTAATTCTTCAAAGTATTCCTCATAGAATACTTCCTAGAGAGGTCAGTTAGACCTCAAACATTCCATGAGATAAAATTCATGGAAAATCTTCCATACTTGCAGAATCTCAATCCTCTTTACCCAGGGAAGAGAAGCTATTCTTCAAAAACTCTTGCAGAACAGAACCAATCTGAATAGGAGAGAATCTTCATTTTTCAGGCACATATTCACCTTCTTTCGATGGAGGAGATAGGTTGCGAGATCACCGTTGAGTCCCTGCTGTGGAGGACAAAGCCAGTTGAGCACATAAAACAGCTGTAGGCTGAGGTGTGGCCTTTGACCTAGGTTGTAAAATAGTAGAAGTAACTCCTGAGGGAGTAGCTATCCCCTTCTCTGAAGGGTTTGAAACCATTTTGGTCGGTTCAGGGGCCTTGGGAGCTGACCCAGAACCAGATGACTTATTTTTCCGGTTTGAAACCGTAGTCCATTTTGTTTCAGCCTTAGAAGAAGGCTTTGTTAGATGAGGCTTTTCAACATCTCATGACTGAGAGGATGTACAAGGAACTGTCAAAGGGTAGTCCTTAATCTTGTGGTCAGCTGACTGGCACCGATAGCACGTGTTAGGCAGATTGAAATATGTGACTTTCTGGGTGTGTCGAATATCACCAATTTGAATGTCCACAGACTCTTTCAAATCCTTGGATAAATCAACTTCCACACAAACCCTCTTTTGAGGACGGTCTTGAAAGAACCTATCAGGTTTGATACAAATGCCTCTCCCCAAAGAGGAAGCAATATGGTTCAAGAAGGGCACGCAAGGCAAAGGTAACCCAGGAAACTCAATCCAGACCGGGACACGCATTTTGGAGTCTTCTGAGACAGCAAAATCCCGGGTCCATGCCTGGAAAACTAGCAAGGAAGACCGAACATACTAGTTTCCATGACCCAAAATAGCTTGGACATGACTAACTTCCGCAAAGCGGAACAAAAAAAAACCCTTTGTCAGATTTTGGACCATATCAAGGTGGACCACATGAGGGACCCAGGCCTTGCTGACCCAATCTTTCAGCACACTTTTTGGGGGGAGTCCTCCCAACAAAATAACCCACAAGGGTGTGTTGTTTGAGCCATTGGCATGCAGAATCAAAATCAAGTAAAGGTAAAACAACATCAGCAAGAGCGTCAAAATGCTTACCTCGTGAAAGACTTTCGGAAAAAATTTCCAAAGGCGTTTGTTTAGTGGGGGAACCATTAAACTGCGTCGACGAACCACTAACACCAGCAAAAATTGCTGGGTTAGAGCCGATTGAAGGCATAATAAACCCCTAAAACTACAGTAAATGCAACCGTACTCAATGAAGGAAACAATTTCCTGCACAGGAAGCGCAGTATGACATGGGAGGGGCCACAAATGACCTTAGAAAACACAAAACCCTAACAGATCTCATACACCGCTATCTCTAAAAAAAACTTTTAGACGACAATATTGGCGACCAGCCAAAATTCCTTACCTTCAACCCTAGTTTCATTTCTTTCATCTTCTGATGATCAAACTCATCCAACTCTACTCCCTTCAGCCTTAGAGGAATACCACCACACAATTCTCTATCAATGGATTCCATCATCACGCTTACCTTCTTCAAAATTTTATCACTCTACAAAACTTCTTCTTCTTCTCTTTTGCAAAATGTGAGAAATGATTTTGAAAACTCTACCTTTTATCCTTAATTACTCATAATGATTTCACCGCCAAAATCGTACATTGATGATGCCAACAATTGTACTTCACTTTTCAATCAGCTAGATCAAGCTTCATCATATATCATCAACCAGTTCAAACTTAATCATGTTAAAAATCGCATTAATATTCCTTCCAAGAGGGGGAACCAACAGGATATGCAATGCAAAACGCCCCTTGAGCTGAGGTAGATTGGCTCAATTATTGGTAGGGTATGTACCAGGATCTAGTACCACGGAAGTGTTCTCCACACTTGTTTCCTTTTTCCTCCAAACCATGACCGTCTTCTTCTTAGATTCATTTGACTTCGCAAATTTCATTTTGTTCTCATACTTTTCCGAAGCAACATATATGCATGTGTTAGCATAATGTTTGAGTTGACTACACTTGTAACATTTTTTTCCTAACTTTGCTGAGTGAACCCTACATTTTCACTGATTAGCTTTGTGACCATAACCATAGCATAAAGATAAATAACCATGAAAGATATTATTCATTCCATTCCTTCTTGCCAAATTAGATAATTCATTTCTGCATTGACTTGCTTTGTGACCAAATGTGTGACAGTTAAAGTATTGAATATCTAGTTCCTTCCAGCTTCTACACTCTACCATAAAAATTTTGGACATTAAATGATAAATACCTTTGAGCATTTGGTTTCCTAATCGGAGATCTTTTTTGTAGATTCATTAGAGTTTTGTACCTTTCTTGTTACAACTGATCTTGCTTCAACCTCAACTACATTATCTTCACCCTTAGTGTTCTGATTTGAGCTTTCACCTATGAATCCAAGTCCTCCTTTATCCTTGTGAAATTTTTGTAGGGATAGAAGTTTATCTAAAATCATGCTACTTTCACATACTCTTGCTTTTGTCTTCAGCCTTCTTAATTCTTGATCTAACTTCTCATTTTCTTCTGATTTTTGTTTGATGGTATCTTTGAACTTTTCTTCAATCTTCTTCCATTCTTCCATTTTCTATTTTAAGGTGTCTTTGAAATCCTCTTTAGTATTTTTGCATTCATTCAACCATAGCTTTAAATTCCCAATACTTTCCTTTGACTCCTTTAATTCCTCGCTGACCTCTATGTGTCTTGCTTTGAATTTCTAGATTTTCTCCCTTAGCTTTGAGATGCAAGCATTAGCCTCCTTAGATTTTCTTTCAACTCTTCATTCTCAAATTTTGTACTTTCCATATCACTCAATATTGACTTCGGTTCTTCCTCAAAGTAATAATATCCTGCCAGCTGTTCAAACTGCTAAGATCTCCCTCAAGCGGTGAATCTTTATCTGTAAGGGACCAAGCTCTGATACCAATTGTTGAACAGTCCAGATAACTAAGAGGGGGGTGAATCAGTTATCTTAACACAATTTTATTTTCTTTATTTAATCTAGAGCAGACTTATACCAATCAGAAAATAACCAAATAGATAAGAATATGAATGCACATAACACCAAACACAATGAACAACATAATTTACGTGGAAACCCAAGAAGGGAAAAACCATGGAGAATGCTAGTCCTCAATTATAAAGCACTAGTTAAGGTGACACCGATTAAGGTGATTTTTACAAAGGCTCGCTGCCAAGTTTCTCACTATAGGGTGGCTCACCACCGGTGGACTCACTACCCAAATAAAAAACAACAGATTACTAAATAGTCTTACTGATAAGAGTGAACTGATGAAGTTACATCTACATATGCATAAATTCAATTTCGGTTAAGAGCACATTTTTTTTCCATAGCAGATCTGGTTAAGAATCTTCTACACACCTTCCTTCCACAACCTTCACACAACTTTCTGCCAAAATAGATTACTCCTTCCTTTGCACTCTTCTATCTGATCGCACACATCATATTGCTTCATATATCTGTATCTTCAATCAAAAATATGTTATCTATATATGCATGTATTCCCGTAGAACCAAATTAAGTCGGCCAAATAATATCTTCATAGTCTTCTAAGTCATCCAACCACCATTTGAATTTATCTCACCACAAAACATGCCAGCATGAAGAGCAAGCTTGAAATATTCAATAAGACCTCTCATGCTAACAACGGACCCAAAAGATAGGTCGCACATAAAGATCTTCTCACCACATTACCAAGGGACCAAGAATAGGTCAAACATAAGATAGCATAATCACCAAAAGATAACACATTTGAATTATATGAAATATATTCTAGAGCCAATGAGAACACCACAACCAATACCAAATCTTGATTATCATTAATTTCAATATCAACCGGAGAAGCAAAATCTAACATACCAAAACTTGTAACATGCAACAACCATCATCAAAGGATTAGTCTTCATTATACTACATCAAATGAATTCAACATATGTCCCAAAAAGGAATATTTCCATATTCGGATAAAGGATAATCTCCACACAACGCAACATCATATCATACGATAGGGTAGACCAAGTTTGTACATCATCCGGAGAACAACCTTTCGAATATAAGGTTTTGACATCAATGACAACAATGCTAAATTATCTCAACAATTTATCAACAAGAAGGAGAAACTATATGAAGATATCGACCTAGTTTGCAAAGTACATTAACTTATATCCAGTCCCATACTAGATTGTTGAAGATGACAATGTTCTGGATGAAAAGTACAATGCTTTGATAAATGTTTCATTGTTAGTGATTGACTGGAATTAGCAGGAGGTCACTAACCTAGATATTGTCACCTGGCCCATAGATCATAGAACCAAGCAGTGGATAGACGACTAGGTGGACCAGTTACATGAACAGGGTATGGAATTAATTTATGGGGATCTTGAATATGAGCTTGAAAGTGAAACAGACAGTGGCACCACCACAAGATCATTAGGTGAGGATCTTAAGTCTCTGTTGTTACAAGGTTGAGAAAGAGAAAAGACACAACTAAGCAGAATCCCAAGCACAAAGTGTAAACAAGGAAATCAGCAGAAGGGTAGCAACCATCAAAGAATTCGAAGAGGGTGGGAACCATTGTTCTCGAAATTCCAACTATTCAAGAGGAAGGTTCCTCGCACAAAGATGAAGAAGAATCTCAGTGACCATGCTCATCACCACCCACTACCACTTCACTCCCATTGACCTCTACCATGGCACCATCCCCTTCCACTCCCCAATCATTGCCCGTCTCATCTCCACCCATCATGAACATTTCTCTCCACCTCACTTCCACTTCCTCACCTACTCCTATGGTGGTGTGAGATTCTTCTTCCTCCACCACTTCCCCATTTTCATCTTCCTCACTCCCACCTCCATTTCCAACTCTTTCTACTCTACCACCCTCTATGCCAACAACCTTTATGGCACCTCTCATCCTAACACATGCCTTCACCACATATCTGTATAGTGCGCCATTTTAGCTCTCTGAGGTGATTTTAAATCCTCAAGTTAAAATGTTGATGGCCCAGCTTGTTGCTACCATGCCTCTCCCTCCACCTCCTACTGAGCCACCAAATATGGAGGAAACAATGAAAATATCTGAAGAGATGGAGAGGCTAAGCGTGGAGTAGCCCAAGGAAGCAACAATAGATATTACCAAAGATCTAGAGGACTCTAATTGGGATGAGTAATTTGAGCACCCTAAGGGAGGATTAAAGGTTGATCTGGATGAGGTAGCCTCTGATGAGGAAGGGCGAGAAATGCTCGAGGAGGGAGATACAAGAAATTTTGATGATTATAATGAGGTTGATACCTTCGACCAAGAACCTAAGGGAGAACAACCCAAGGAGCATATAGAAGAGGAAGAAAATGTAGAGGAACATCATTCTGATGAAGGGAAAATTGATACATGTATTGATGTAGAAAAGATTAATGAGCCTGCAAACTAGCCAAGATGAGGGCTGGTTACATGAAGGAATTCCTCAAGAAGGAGAACAAGAAAAAGATAAAGAAGAGAATGTAGAAGAAAAGAGTGTTGAGCCCAAGAAACAAGTTGAAGAAAACAAGGGGATAGCATTAGAAGAAGAAAATATCACTGAAGAAAATGTAGAGTATGTTGAGCCAGACAAGGGAAAGACTGTGCTGCAAGAAGAGGATCAAGATGAAGAAGAGGAAAATGCTCAAGATGCCCCCAAACATCAAGAAAATGTTCCCTCAAAGGAATAGAAGGAGGTGGAGAATAATGAATCTCCAGGCCACCAAATTGAAATCCCTTCATGGTTGGAGCAGCAGCTCAAGAGGAAGGCTCCAGTACTTGTTGATCCCAAGGCTTGTTTAAAAGCCATATTGGCACATGCATAAGTAAAGACTTGAAAAGAGAAGAATTTGAATATTAGATCCCACATTACTACCGAATCTTCAAGGTCTAGAATAATGCAAGTAGCCACTCTCATTGTAGGTAAAGATACAAATTCCCTTTAGGGAAAGGATTATCAAGTGTCTACCATCAATTTAGGCCTCGCATCCCAAGAACAGGAGTTTGATGAATTTCACAGGTTACTTTCCACCATCCTTCAATAGATGAATAAATATTAGTCGAAAAAGGAGGAAGTGAAAGTACAAGTGGTAGAACTGACTACCTACATACAACAATGGACTACATCAGGAGAAGAAGCTCCAATGGAATTGCTTGTTCTCACCCTACTCTCCAAGGAAGAGGTAAGTAAAATGGAAAAAATGAGGAATTGAACCAAGTCCAAATATAACTAGTTCAAAGGAGTCACCAACATGAGTGACAAGGGTGTACACTGTGCCGCTAGAGTGCACAACCAATATCAAATCTTGAAGAAGGAGATTGAGGATATGATTAACACATATAAAGAATTCCCAAAGCTATATAGAATCACTTACCTGAAGTTGGAGAGCATTCTCAACCTCTCTCGGGGGACCTAGGAAAGGGAGTTCAGCCCTACCCAGAGATGACCATTGGTTGCTGGAGGCATGGCTACTAGACTTTGAGTACAAGGAGGGTGTCTTGGCGTAATCTCTATTTGAATTGGAGGCCCATCTTGACAAAATCATGGAGCATCTGGCCCAGTGCGATGACTTCCTAAAACTTATGACCGGATATGAGATGCTCTCACTGGAGTTGGATCGGGAGCTCATCAAGCATGAATTCCAAAAGAGAATAGAGCAAGGGGTCGGTGACATGTTGTCGGTTGACTTCATGTATTTTGCTACAAGGGCCTTCTCTGAGGTAGAACAGATCGTCAGGATAGAACCAAAGTGCATTGAGCATCGAGACCGAATGACAGAAGGATTCAAAAGGGTTACTTTCTAGATCTCCAAATCTAAGCTATCAGAGCAAAAGAAGTTGTTGGTCATCATTGGAAACTTTGTTGAATATTCCATAGCACAAAAGGAGGTTGGAAATCCCATAATAGTTGATGAGCATTTTTTTAAATAGCTAAAAAAGCTAAAGTCGGCTAGAAGACAAAATAAACTACACGAAAAAATAAGGAAAAGACAAAATAGTCTATTTTTATATTATAACTTTTGTACTCATATGGGGTTAAGTGAAACCATAAATTAGAATGAATCTAAGTCATTCATTGTAAATGAATCCTATCAATTCATTTTACTTTTTTAAAACTATAAATAGGGGCATCCTCTCATTTTCAAAGAGAGAGATGAGTTGTTGTGTAAAGACATGCTACTGCAATATATAAGAAAAGCATTGAGTTGATGGTTTCTTGTGTATTGTTCTTTATGTGTGCATGTATTGTTAGTCTATTTTTATATTATAGCTTTTGTACTCATATGGGGTTAGGTGAAACCCTAAATTAGAATGAATTTGAGTCATTCATTGTAAATGAATCCTATCAATTCATTTTACTTTTTTAAAACTATAAATAGGGGCATCCTCTCATTTTCAAAGAGAGAGATGAGTTGTTGTGTAAAGACATGCTACTACAATATATAAGAAAAGCATTGAGTTGATGGTTTCTTGTGTATTGTTCTTTATGTGTCCATGATTCTATCTCCAAATTTCTATTTCATCATTGTTTATTTTCAATTCTAGTTCATTTTTTGTTAGTAGTTCATGTTGATAGGATGAATTGCCAACTAACATCTGAAATTGGAAACATGGGTTTTGAGTTATTAACAAAAACAACTTTTTAAAAACTAGGAAAAAACACTAAAATTTCATTTTGAGGGCCAAGAAAGTTTCAAGCCCCGAAAATGTGCCAAAAGGCCCACCAACCCATCTAGGATCAATTGCAAAACCACATGCCACCTCATAAAGAAACCACCTGTAAAATTTCAGCCAAAACCCACATCCGAGTCAAAAGTTATGACCTCGGGAAGTTCCTACATCACAAAAAAAATGTTTAGAAAATCAGAAATCTGCAAGTGCGGCGCAGTTAGCAAATGCAACGCAATTTGGAAATCTTGCAGCGCTATATAGAGCCACACTTAGACTGAGTGCGGTGCTCTACATAAAACAAAGAGCGCAAATGCGGCCCAATTTGAGCATGCGGCGCAGTTTAGGTCGCGACGCAGTTTGAAACTTTGAAATTTATGAGCGGGAAAGCGGGTGCAGTGCAGTTTGGAATAAGTGTAGTGCAATATAGCACCGCACCTCTAAAAACAGTGTGATATAGCGTCGCGGGACTGTGTGCGACGCGGTTTAGAATTTTGAAAATTTGCAGGCATGAAAGCAGTTGTGGCAAAATTTGGAATTTTGCGCGGTTCGATATAGCATCGCGCCTCTGAAAATGGTGCAATATAGCATCATGCCTCTGAAAGCAGTGCAACATAGCGCTGCAGGACTATGTGCGGCACAATTTTCTTGTGTACAAAAAAAATGTTAAAAAAGCACAAAAATGTTGAAAAACGTGATGAAATCCTTGAGATTTGCCCTCCTTCTAGCATGAAAATGTGAACCCCAATCCTATTCCTGCATAGACATGAAAAAAAAACACATTATTTAGTTGATATGCAAGATAGAAGAAGGATTCCCCATGAAATCCATTCACAAATACTCAAAATAGGAAAAACAAGAACAAACATGAAATATAGATGAAATCCTAAATTAAGCAAATGCAAACTCTTGATCCCATGGGGGAGTTGGTGCCAATTGATATGTCAAAATTAGCCCTTTCCCAACTCCTTAGTAAGCTTGATGATTGTTGATTAATTGAATCTCCTTGATGAGATTTTGGCATAACCTAACTATGAAACTATGGAAATGATGAACATATGGAATGAAATGCACAAAATTAACTCTCAATGTCAAGAGAGTAACTTTGCATGAGATTGTAGATGAAGAATGAGGAGAGAATCCTCCCATTTATAGATTTGAATTTGGAAAAAAGAGTGAAAATAAGCAATGTGGATCATATAACATCCAATGGCCAAGTGTCACTTGTCAAGATGTGAATGGTTGAGGAATGAGCACATTTTGGTCAATGTGCATGATAAATGCCATTGGATTCAAATTTGAAATTTGAATGTGACATGTTGGAGGGAGAAGGAAATGGAGTTAATGTTACTTGGCTCAATGCACAAGGACATGTAAGAGACATTGAATACCTTGTTGGATGTACAAGTCCACTTGGATTTTTGAATTCAAACTTGATGGAATATTCCTTCCTTATTCCTTGTTGAGAGAAAATAGGCAATTAAATAAATCAAAGTAATTGATTTATTGTGCAAGTTGCATTCTTTAGAGGATTGTAGTGATTGAGATTAAACTAATCAAGATTTGATCAATTTAATGAGGGATTAAATGATTTGACAATTTTGACTCAATTTATGAGTTAATTTAAATCAAGAATTGTGAAGAAAGATTTAATTAAATAAATTATTTGATTTATTTAACTAAAGGGGACAATGTTAGATTAAATCAAATAAGGTTTAATTTATTCAATTTAATAAGAGGACTTTAGAGACTTAATTTAAATAAAATGAATTATTTAAATGAACAGGGATGAGGGTTAATTAAATTAAATTGATTAATTTAATCAGTAGAGGAGAAAGACCTAATTAAATAAATAATGATTTATTTAATTAAGGGATGAAAGGTGTTGATAAGCTGAGAGTATGATTCAAGACAAAATGATGTTAGTAGGATTGGGATAGAGTGTGCATGTATATTTTACGTGTCTACACTACAATAGTGACAAAGGAGGTCATAATTCTTACTGAAATGATGGATACTAGAGAGATGAAGGAAGATATGAGAGAATACTATTCAAAGGAACATGTTTCAAATGTGGAGGTGAAGGACATAGAGCATTTGAGTGTCATCAAGGAAGCATTGGCAAGAAACTGGAGCATACTAGGAGAATAGTATATATAGAAGAATAACATGTTGAATCCCCTAATTCTATTGGGAAACCTAAGAAAGGTGAATAATTGCTGATGAGGAGAGCTTTGATGCATGAAGAAGTGACTAAGGAACCACCACAAAGGAAGAGTTTTTTTAGAACAAGATGTAAGTCTGGAGGAAAGGTGTGTAAAGTTATCATTAATAATGGTAGTACTGGTAATCTAGTTTCAGAAGAGATGGTAACCAAGTTAAATTTGGAGAGATTGAAACACCCAAACCCCTATAGGATAGCATGGATTCAATATAAGAATAAGATATTAATGAATGAGCAATGTTTGGTGAAATTTCATATAGGATCATATAGGGATGAAGTATTGTGTTATATTATGCCTATGGATGCATGCCATTTACTACTAGGAAGACTATGGCAATATGATAAGAAAGAAATTCATGATGGAAGAAGAAATACCTATACTATAACTTTAAATGGTAAAATAATTAAGTTGATACCTTTAGAGGAAGAGGAGAAAATTGAAGTTTGTAGCATTGCCACACTATGTTTGGTAGATGGAAGGAAATTTGTGGATGGACTAAGACATGGGAATATGTGTTTTGTATTGATTCCAAAGAAAGGTGGTAATCCAGAGATAGAAAAAGGTGAAGACCCACTGCAGACAAAAGTAGCAGAACTGTTGATAGAATATGAAGACATCATATCAGAAAATGCATCATATGGCTTACCCCCAGTCCAGAGCATTAGCCATCATATAGATCTAATATCGAGAGCCAACTTTCCAAACAAGGTAGTACACATAATGACACCAATAGAGAATGTAGAATCAAATTGGTAGATATAAGATTTGTTGAAGAAAGGATTGATCAGAGAAATTTTAAGCCCATATGTGGTACTTGTTGTACTTGCACCAAAGAAAGATGGAGAGTGGAGAATGTGTATAGATTCAAGAGAAATAAATAAAATCACTATCAAGTGTAGATTCCCATTGCTAAGGATGGATGGCATTATGGACTATTTGATTGGAGCAAATTATTTCATAAAGATTGACCTAAAGAGTGGATACCATCATATCAGAATTAGAGAAGGAGATGAATGGAAGACTGCAATTAAGACTAATGAAGGATTGTATGAATAGTTAGTAATTCCTTTTGGATTGACCAATGCATCAAGCACTTTCATGAGATTGATGAATGAGGAGCTGAATAAATTCTTGGGTAATTTTGTCATTGTTTACTTGGATGATATTCTAATTTTTCAATAAGACTAGAGAAGAACATTTGTGGCACATCAAAAAATTATTATAGAGGTTGAGAGAAGAGAATTTGTTGATTAATGTCAATAAGTGTAGTTTGATGAAGAGAAAATTGGTATATTTGGGTTTTCTTATTTTTGTTGAAGGATTGAAGATGGACCCTGAAAAGGTTAAATCAATTGTTGATTGGCCTACATCAGTAAATATTGGATAAGTAATATCATTTCATGGATTGGCTAGTTTCTACTGAAAGTTTATCATAAGATTTAGTGTCATTTGTAACCCAGTGACGGAGATCATGAGAGGAGATAAGGACTTTAAGTGGACATCTAGAGCACAAATAAGTTTTGAATTGTTGAAGAAAAAGGTGACAGAGAAACTAGTGTTAGCATTACCAATTTTTGACAAAGTACTTCAAGTTGATTGTGATGCAAGTGGAAATACAATCGGAGTAGTTTTGAGTCAAGAAGGAAGACGCATAGCTCATTTTAGTGAGAAGTTGAATGATTCCAAAAGAAGATATTCAATTTATGATTAGGAATTCTATTCTATAATTCAAGCCTTGAAGAAGTGGAGACATTACTTGTTGCCTAAGGAGTTTGTGTTGTATATTGATCATCAAGCCTTGTAGTATTTGAACAGCCAAGGGAAGTTGGATTAGAGACATATAAGATGGGTTGAGTTCTTGAAAATTTATACATTCTTGTTGAAGAAAAGGAGTGGCAAGTCAAACAAATTTATAGATGCACTAAGCAAGAGAAGGAATTTTCTAATAGAGATGAGGAGAGAAGTACTCAGTTTTGAAGAATTGAAGCACATGTATGAGGTTGATCCATATTTTGTTGAAGCATAGAGAACATGTATAGAACCAGTAGTGACAGACTAGATCCAATGGTTGGACTATTTCATTTAGGAATGCATGTTTTTCAAAGGAAATCAGTTGTGTATTCTAAGGAGTTCAATGAGGGAGAATTTGATTAAGGAGAAGCATAATGGAGGTTTAGCAAGACATTTTGCAGTGGAAAAGATAGTAGATTTGGTAAGTAGATACTATTTTTTGCCACAAATATATAAGGATGTCAGGAATTATGTTCAGAGTTGTATAATTTGTCAAGTAGAAAAAGGGAGTAGTCAGAATACTAGATTGTACAAACCTTTGACAATACCGGAGAGACCTTGGGAAGATACAAGCATGGACTTCATATTGGGATTGCCAAGAACACAGAGAAGTTATGATTCTATCATGGTAGTAGTCGATAGATTTTATAAAATGGAACATCATTCCTTGGAAGAAGACTAATGATGTTGTACATGTTGTTGACTTATTTTTCAAGGAGATTGTGAGATTACATGGATTACCTAAGAGCATAGTTTCATATAGGGACACTAAATTCATTGGATACTTTTGGAGGACATTATGGAAGAAGATAAAGATAGAATTGAAGTTCAGTTCAACATATCACCCATAGACAAATAGAAAAATAGAGGTAGTAAACAAAATTTTTGGTAACCTATTAAGATGTTTGGTTGGTGAGAAGGCAAGAAATTGGGACATAGTTCTACCACAAGCAGAATTTGCATAAAATAATTCAATAAATCAAAAGTATAGGGAAGAAACCATTTGAGATTGTGACAGGAGTACATCCCAGAGGAGTTGCAGAACTAAGAGACATATGTATGGATAAAAATAGTAGTGTAGAAGTATAAGAGTTTACAAGATTCATGGAAACATTACATAATCAAGTCCAGAAGAATTTGGAGGATATGAATAGTAAGTATAAGGAGAAGGCAAATGAGAAAAGGAGACATAAGGAATTTATTGTTGGAGATGAAGTGATGATATATCTAAGGAATGAGAGATTTCAAATTGGAGCATACAATAACTTGAAGGTGAGGAAGTTTGGACCTTATAAGATTCTAAGAAATTTTAATTCTAAAAATGCATATGAAGAGGAGTTACCAGAGACACTTGGTATATCACCTATTTTCAATGTTGTAGACATATATGAGTATCATGAAGGGCACTCAAGTGGCAATAGAAATGAAGTAGATTTGAAGGACAAGTTACCACATCAACCACCAAAGGATATTGAGCATATTTTGGATACCAGAACCGAAAGGAGCACTAGGAACAAGAAATACAAGGAATGTCTAGTGAAGTGGAAGGGCATACTAGTCGAGGATTCATCATGGATATTTTAGGCTAAGGTGGACCATTTGGATTTTCCTCTTATCCTTGGAAAGTGAAGGACTCACTTTTCTTCCAACCTCAGGTGTCTGATGCAAGAGCATCCCTGGTTGTAAAGAAATCATGTATCAACCAAAAACATTTATTTTCTTGCATTTCATTCAATAGTAGTATCAGCATTTCATTCTTCATTTTAGTGCATTATAATTTCTTAGTTTGCATAGTAGGATATAGAATCTACACGATACCATCTACATCATATCCATATTTTAGATCATTTACATTTGTCTACCAACAATTATCACTCTCAAAATTTCATTGTAATTCACAGTCATAGCATTTGGGGCCAACCTAGTCCAGATTTCTTAGTATGGACCTATTCCAAATTTTGTAGAGATTAATGGGGCATCATACAAGAATTTTGGTCTCAATGGGATTCATATTGGAAATTTGCAAAATATTTCATTTCATAAAGGATTATCTTTTCATATTATGATGTCGACCTTCATAATTGTTCATCTATCAAGTTTTGTAAACCCTTGTAGTTGAGGTGGACCTTTGTTGGAGCTAGAGAATCATACTTATAATAATTTATAATTCATAGGAAATCAGTAGTAGTTAGAGATAGATAGATATTTAGATTTTAACATCGACCCTTTGGCGCACTGTAATAAATCCTTTAGCCAATTATAATGTTGAATGCCCTTGCATCAAGCTTGTGAGCCCTGGTTATCCGCCCATGAGGCATATGTTGTATGTAATATTACCAATTTGATAAATATTCATATTTGTAGACTACTTTCTTATGTTATTCCCGTTGTGTTGACTCTATGATGCACAGTTTGGACAATTCTTTCTAGACCCTTCATCTGTGACTGTGCCACTCTTCCTAGTGTTGTGTGGTCTTTTGGGTCTTGTCCTCTACACGTTTCATGTTGATTTTTTTATCCTTGGCTAACTTGGAGATGCAATATTTATGTCATCATAGGTTGACATGAGATGTAATCAATATAATATATGTATAAATTATAAACCTAGTTTATCTAGGATGTGTGTGATTGTGATGAATATGTAAGCAACTAAAAATGAAAGAATAGTTGTGGAAGATCCAGTTTGGTTTCATCTTGATCATATCCCTATGACAAAAGGAAAGTGGAGAAGTGTGCTTGATTGTTTGTTGGAGGAAGTGAGCCAAAGGAATAGCTTCTTAATTGTTGAGAGTATTGATCTAGTAGTTAGATGAGAAGACATTTGTTGAGGTTGCAAAGCAGAATTGCAATCATTAAAAGGATTCAGCTTAATTATTAGTTTTAGATAGGATTATCATTTTTTAGTAATTCCTAAGTGTGTGCTTAGATTAGGGAGTTGTAGCTTCTTTGGGAGTGACCCTAAAACTGTAAGTAGGGAGTTGTAGCTTCCTTAGGTTGTAGCCCTATAACAAAGTTGTAAATTTTGTTCATCTTGTGAGGTTGGGTTAGGGTAGTAGTTCCCAACAGCTTTTCTCATTGTGGTTTTTCCCCTTTGGAGTTTTCTATGTATATATAGTGTTGCATTTTATTCTTCTTTCATTTTCTTTCTTATGTGGTATAATTTAAAGTAGTTGTTAGAGTAAAGGTTTTAACTTAATTATGTTGATTAAGTTACCTTTATTCCCTTCTTAAGATTTCACGTTAGTTTGCATAAAGTGACATTTAATAATTATATTAATTATTAAATGTTATCCTATTAGGGCTTCTATTAGGGTTTTTCCTATTAGGGTTTTATTAGGGTTTGCATGATCTCCTTTTTATAAGGATTGATCCCATTGTATTTCATATCAATTCATTCTCTCATTCTCTATGATATATACATTTTCAATTTTCAGAGAACCCTTGCTTGTTTGTCTCCATCTCTTCTTTTGTGACAGGTTATTTGCATGTAGGTGATATTTGGGGTTTGTGAAGTTGTATTTTCTCAACTCCTACATGGTATCAGGGCTCCACACCTGCTGCTTCCTGTTCTTGTTTTGAAGATTTTTGGAGCTTCAAGGGTTTGAGGCTTGTTTTTTTGATCTAGGGCATACCTGCAATTTTGAAGCATTTTCAGCTCAAACGGACATTGCCATTGCATCCGCAGCGGTCCAAAACCCCTAAATCGACTGTTCATTCATCCATTTTGGACAAAGTCAAATTTTGAGGCAAAAAATTTTTGCAATACGGTCGACGGCCGTCACCTGCCTAGTAATATTTTTTTTTTTTTTTTTTGAATTTATTTTCTTCATTTTTAGGAAAAAAATATTAGGTCAAAAAATATACTATGCAAAAAAAAAAATTTGATTGAAAACTTTTTGATATTTCAAAAAAAAAAAAAAATTTTAGGCAGTTTTAAGGCTTGGGCCTGCAAGTCCCCGCAGGCAGGGACGGTACCCAAGGGTAGCCGCCTATCCTTCAGGCAGTGGCCCTTGGGCACTGCCCCCACCTGGATGATACCGCATGGGTACCACCCTGCCACATTGGCAAGTGGCGACCCATGCGGGACCCGCCCATATTTTTTTGTTTAAAAAAAATCAACACCTTTTTTTATTGTTTTTTTAATATAAAAAACATTTTTTTTCTGTAATAGCCCAATCGCAGTTTTACGGTGATGGCCGTTTGGCCGTCACATTTAACCCATTCTTTTTGCTGCAACGGCTGTATGACCGTCAAATTTAACCCAGCACTGGTTTTTTCCCTCTTTGGAGCTGATTTATTCCAGAGGCCGTAACTTGGGCATACGATATTGTTTTTTGGCAAACAAGATATCGTCAAAAAGCTAGTTTTCTCATCTTTCTAGTGGTGTGGGTCTCATCACTTCTTTTTTTTGTTGGAGCATTCTACAGCCAGTTGAAGACAAAGGGGCTATTTTCAGTCTCAAGCTCATAACTTTTGATCAGTTTCTCCGTTTTTCACAATCTCAGCGACGTTGGAACCATATTCCAGAGATCTTCAGTTTCATCCATGCCATTTTTCCAGATTTCACTCTAGGTATATTTTATTCAGTTATTTATTTTTTCACACTCTTGTGGATTACCTGGACATATTTGCTCTTGGAAACTTTTTGTTTGCATGGAATGCTTTGTTTTTGGTTGTTTTTCATGTATTTCCAGCATTTTGTCCTTTTTGGACATTTTGAGCATCATTTATAAGCTATCTTTTATGTAAACACACTGAGATAAAGTGTCACACTATTGTACATGCATCTTTTGGGGATTTTGCACATAAGGTTGTGCCATATTTTGTACTCGCACTGTTATTATAAAGTGCCATGAGGGGTTGTATAGTTTTCCTTTGTTTTGCCATCACATCTTTGTCCGGTGAGTATCCCTCCACAACGACATTGAATCCATACCATGGGGGGTAGTGTAGTTTTCCTTTGTTTGCTATCACACCTTTTTCCAGTGAGTGTCCCTCCACAACGACCATGGATCCATATGATTCCAGCCTCATGCATGTGTGCTTTGTTTTACACACCACTTTTTCAGTTGCAGGTGCTATCTTGCGCACTTTCAGTTGTTTCTTCTCCTTCATGCACTACAAGGTGTTTCACATCATTTCAGTGGATCTGTCAGGCTCTCCCAGTTCAGCATTATGGGGGGGTTATTATATTGTTCGTGCTAATTCTTCCTTGGTTTCGCCTTGGAAGGAATCTTCCATTCTCAGTTGATCAATGTTTCAGACTATTGGTTCTTGTGCCATCTGTATCTTCGTTCCAGGTGTTTGCCACCTGATTCGAGTAGTGTCGTATGGGCACTTATGCAGATTATTGTCTTCTTGTTCTTGATCATCCTATCTTTAGCAAAGGTTCTTCAGCACCATAGCAGTCATCTTTTGACAGTTGTTTGCAGCTTCTTCTGCTTCAGTGATGTCTCTTCTTGGCTTTCTTCTTCTCTTTTTGGAGTAGAGCTTTTTCCCATGAGGTTTTCTCTATTTCTCCATTTTATAGAGATTTGGTTGTATTTGGGTACCTGATCTGGCCTAGTTGCCGAGACCCATGTTTGCCTTCTTGCATTGTAGTTACCTTTGCTTTTCTGCATTTGTTTGTAGCTGCATTGTTGCTCATCTTAAGGGGGGGTGTTAGAGTAAAGGTTTTAACTTAATTATGTTGATTAAGTTACCTTTATTCCCTTCTTAAGATTTCACGTTAGTTTGCATAAAGTGACATTTAATAATTATATTAATTATTAAATGTTATCCTATTAGGGCTTCTATTAGGGTTTTATTAGGGTTTGCATGATCTCCTTTTTATAAGGATTGATCCCATTGTATTTCATATCAATTCATTCTCTCATTCTCTCTGATATATACATTTTCAGTTTTCAGAGAACCCTTGCTTGTTTGTCTCCATCTCTTCTTTGTGACAGGTTATTTGCATGCAGGTAATCTTTGGGGTTTGTGAAGTTGTATTTTCTCAACTCCTACAGTAGTTGTTTATTCTAGAGGGTTTAAGATTTTCTAGAATACTGATTCACCACCCTCTCAATAATCTAGTGTTTTCAACAATTCTAAACCCTTCTATATCTTCTTGTTTACCTTCTTCCATATGAGTATACTATATCATTTTTAGTAAATATTTTCAAGGGGAAAAATTGAAGTATTAAATAATGGGAAAAAAACATGTATTCCCTAGTCAAAATCATCGAGAATTATAGGCCATACTTAATAGGATCAAAGATAATTGTGTATGTACTACACAATAGTAAAATATATTTTTACTTAACAAGAAGCCTTAGGAAATATATGTAGATGGATCAATAAGATCCAAGAATATGATATTGAATTACAAACAACAAATTTGGTCAGAGGCTAGAGCTTGGCCAAAATCATGGTGGGTGCAAACTTAGAAGCAAATGAGGTCAATGAGAATAATACTAATTGTGCATCTTCTTATTTCTAGTTAAAGGGTGAACCTTGGGATAAGGATATTATCTTTGACCTTCAAAACTTGAAGTGCCCTTCTAAGGTGAATGAGTGCTAGCAAATAATTTCCATGTTGCAATCCCAAAAGTATGTGTTGATACAAGGTGACCTAATGTAGAGAGGTCCAAATGCACTACTACTCAAGTACCTTAGCTAAGAACAATCTAGCAAGGAGATGATTGAATTTCATCAAAGCCTTTGTAGAAGACATTTCAAAGCCAATAATACCACTACCCACAAGATCTGTGTTGGTGTGAAAATATATTTTATCTAATTAGTTTCACTTTAGGAAGTATTTTTACCTTATTACATAAGCTTAATCTTAGGCCATTTTCTTTGTGTCTCAAGTCATATGTTTAAGAAACTTGTCATGATTGTAGTTTATCTTAGGCTTTCCTTATTATTAAGATTAATTCATTGTATATTGTATCATTATTCATTTTATTATTACATCAATAGAACTCTGAAGTTCTTACAATAAATCCCTTATTTTTTCTATCAACTCAATA
Organism: Sequoiadendron giganteum; assembly: GCA_007115665.2. NCBI lineage: Eukaryota > Viridiplantae > Streptophyta > Pinopsida > Cupressales > Cupressaceae > Sequoiadendron > Sequoiadendron giganteum. The sequence continues at coordinate 131,446,504 of CM021101.1, read as the reverse complement.
TGGTATCAGAGCTCCAAATCTATAATTCCCTATCTGTTTCTTAAAATATTTGGCCAAAAAATTTACAGGGTACCTCCTAGATTTAAACATGCTTCACAATTTTTCTCAAAAGGCTCAAAAATCCCTATTTTCATATAAGGAATGCCAGTGTTTGGTGATGGAAAAAACTAGCTTTTTTGGGGGGTTCATTGGATTGTCATTGTATCAGTATGTATGGCTATACAAATTTGTATTACTACCATTAATGCAATCACTACCTCCATGCTAGTTACTAGAAAATATATTTTGCATGCGACCACCACCATTAAAATTCTAGTAATTTTTTTTTAAGGTAAAAAATAAAAACTAAGCTTTAAAAGTTTTTTTGGTTTAATTTTTTTTAAATCCCCAAGGGGCGGGGGGGTAAGAGGGTACCTATTGCTTGTTATTCTAGACCCTCGCATCTTTCCCCCATTAAGGGGAATGGTACCCTAAGGTACCACCCCCTTTAATAGGAGTGGTGACACCCTAGGGTCCACCCCCTTTAATAGGGGTGATGTGGTAGCTTTAAACCCCTCCCACACCTTTCTTTTAATATTTTTTAAGGAAATTAATAAAAATTTATTATTTATTATTATTTTTTCTAAATAAAACAAATAAATAAAATGAAAAATTATAGAGTGAAAAAATTTATTAGTCGATTTAAAAAAAAAAAAGCAGCAACTCCAAATTTAGCAAATAATTTTGTAGTCTTCTAAATTTGGCAACACCCCTAAAGTTAGTAGAAAACCACATTTGGTAGAGTTTTTTTTTTAGTGATATATATATTTTTTTAAATCTTCAAACTTAGTAGTAGTTTAGTCGAATTTGGAAGTGAAATCAATAGACTTTTTCTTTTTTTCCCCCTTCACCATTAGCAATTTGGATTTTTAAGTCCGTCTTTAGAGGCTTCATTCTTGGACATATCAACTCCTTTTTTAGAGAATTTTTTTAAATGGGATAGATTTTTGTGTTCTTCATGGCAATGCAAGTATTTTTTAGTTTGGATTTTTGGTTATTTAATTATTTTAGTTTTCTTGGTGATCTAGTTTTGTAGTTCTCATTTTGGGAGCTTTGAAGGGCCATAACTTTTGTATACAAACTTTTTTGGTGCATTTTTTTTAAATTGCATATTTTTCCATACATTGTTTTGGAGCCTTCTATTCTCTCTCATCTTCTATAAGAATTGTATTTTCAACATGTACCCTTTTGGGGGCATTGTAACCATCTATCAAATGTCCATCTTCAATTATAAATGCACTAAGATAAAGTGCCACATATTGTACGTATATTTTGAAGATCTTGCACATTGTTTTGTAGCAGTTTTTGTACTTGCACTACTTTATAAAGTAGAATGGGGGGTTTGTTGTGTGTTATTATTTTCAATCATAACCTTTTCTACCTTCATGTGTGTGTATTTTTTTGGACACCCTTTTTTTCATTTTTAGGTACTACCTTGGGTGTGTTGTGATGTTGTTTCTTATCCTTCTTGCACTAAATTATAGCACACAATTTCAGTGGACTTGTCATACCTCTCTCTTGTCAGCATTATAGGTGTATCACATTATTGGTGATAATGCTAGGAAGATGCGATGACTAGTTACTCATGTATTTCAATGAGATGGAACGCATACCATATAGACACTCTTCCATTCATGTTTGTGGAGGCAACCTTCCATCATTGGTTGATTAATATTTTTTAGACTATTAGCACCTATATTTTTTACTTGTAGTATCTTTTGCATTGATTGAGTAGTGTAGTCAGGGTCACTCATGTAGATTGATGTGTCATCTACATCTTCAAATATTAGATTGTTGTCTTAGTCATCTAATCATTGTTTGAGTAGTGTCATTGGGGTCACTCATGCAATTTATTGTCTTTTTATCCTAATATTCATCCTTATTTTAGAGGATCTTTTTCATTTCCAACACTACACTAGTTATTTTTTAGATATTTGTTGTAGCGTCTTTGTGCTTCAATGGTGTTCTTCATGTTCATCTTTGTGTTCCTACTCTTTTTGGGACATTATTTTGGAAACTTCTTAGTCCTTTGTATTTTTTCTCTCCTACTAGGGATATCTATTGTATCTATGATAGAAGTTATCCTTGGGTCATTTGAGTCCTTTTTTCCTTCCTCTTTTCATGTTCTTTATTTTGGAGAGGAGTTCTCTTCCATGAATTTTTCTCATTTTCTCCATTTGACATGAGATATTTATGTGTTCATGGGTACCTAACATGGCCTTGTTACTAGGACCCACCTTTATGTCTTTGCAAGTTTTATCATTCTCCCTAAGTTGCACTTAAGGGGCGTTAGTGTGAAAAAAGTATTTTACCTAACTAGTTTCACTTTAGGAACTATTTACACTTTATTAGTTGAGCTTACTTAGTTTATTTTCTTTTTATGTCTCAATTCATATCATTAGAATACTTTTTATTATCTTAATGTCTTAGGTTTTCCCTATCCCTTATCAAAGGTAATTTATTATATATTATATCATTATTCATGGTTTTTGTATCAATAAATATCTTAGGCTATTATAGGAAATCCATTGTTTTTTTCTCCTTTTGTGATAGGTGTTTGATTGCAAGTGATTTGTAGGAGTTGTAGGGTTGAAGAATCAACTCCAACAATCCATCAAGGTGATGGGTGAATACCATCACATAATATTTTAAACTTATGCATTGAGTATGGAACTAATCTAATTATTCATCCCCTATCATCTCCAAGGAAATAGACAAGCTAAGTATAGCAACAAAATCCTTATGAAGATAATCCAGAGAACATTGGCCATAAACAAGAAAAGATGAGATTATAAGTTAAATTGTGTACTATGGGATGGAAAGGTAACCGACAAGGTTGTTATTGGTAAGAGTCTATTTGAGTTGCTATGTAGATTGGATGTTAAAATGCCAATTAGTTTGGGGTTACCTATGTATCAATTGTTGTGGGATGTTGATGAACTAGTAGTTACTACAATCTCTCATAGAGTAATGAAGCTAATTATAAATTTGATGAAAGTAGAAGGATTGTGCATGAAGGATCTTATCATAGAATCAGTCATCAACATATTTGTTTGACAAGAAGTAACTTCAAAGAAACTTCTATGCTGGATATTTTGTCCTCATGTGGAATACTAGATCTAAGGAGAAGGTTAATCATTAGAGGTTTCACCCATTAAATCTTGGGGGATATGAATTTTCTAAGGAGTATGGTAACAATGTTTACTATCTAAAGGATATGGTAAGAGATTTGGTGGAGCTACTCATTCATGGTCAACATTTGAAAAATTACTTCATGTGAGTAATGTTAGTCATAACTTGTACATATTATGTATTATTTATTTATTATGTCATTTTTGTAAGTATCATGTTGTGTATCTTCATGTAGTCACGATCCATGTGTTATCATGATTAAGTGTGGTCTTTTTCTCTTTTGGTGCCTCTTTTTGTTTTTTTTAGAGATCTATATTCTCATTGTGTCTACAAGAGAGACATATCCCCAACCAAATCCTATTGGGACTCAATTTAAATGTACCATTTTTTTCCTGAGTCCCACCTTCTTTGTGTATTTTGGCCTTAGTTTACCCATTATTAGCTAATCTAATATAATTCCTAATGAGCCCCTCTTTGGTAAAATTTTGTATGTGTTCCCCTTATTCATCCCCAATGTTCCTCGAGAAATCTATTGGAGGTTGCAAGGATCCTAAAAATTTATAAGGGGAGTGTTTTATACTCAAATTTATAATTTGCAATTATTTTTCCAAAGTTGCAAAGCTTCTCATCTCGGTATGCATTTCCTTATAACTCTACAAATTTTTCCTTTATCCCTATCAACATATCAAACTTTTCCTTCTTGACATCCTTTTCATCAATTCCCTACCTTTTTCTCTCGCCCATGTTAGTGTTTTGGACTTTATCTTACCAAAATTCATTTTCTCAAAATCCTAATGCCTAATTCTTTGCATTAAGTTAACTTTTGGAGTTAGAGTTTCATCCATCCTTTTACTTGGGTACCTCTTCTTTGGTATCTCTAATCCTTGGCTTCTAACATTTTCTTCCTTGTACTTTTTTTGAGTTAAATATGCAGGAATACTCTTGATGTTGTACATGGTATCAAGTATCCCCAATCCTTGATCCTTGAAAATTTTTAATCTTAGACTTGGCCCAATTTACATACCTTAAGGAATTGATTCCTTAGTACCTATAATCCCTAATTCCTAATAACTTCATATATCCTTTCAAAGTTAGAAATGTGGGGATACCCTTATTTGTTTTGTTTAAACTTGAAATATGCCATACACTTGATCCCCCATCCTCAAAAATGGTATGGGCTATGAGGTATCTCCAACCTTCAATCCCTAAAATTTTGGAACTCCTACATTTTGTATTGTTCACTCTACCTACCTTCCTAAATGACCCAGGTCATGATTAATGATCTAATAAGACCCTATAACTACCCAATCAGATATTTTTGGCCTAGAAATAAGTATTCACCTTTAAGGCATAGATTCACATGCACTTTTATGATAAAAACAAGTCAAGATTCCCATGCAACCATTAATTAGGTGGTTATGGTTTCAAGCCTTGATGTCCTTATGCCATCTCTAGCCACTATTCTAGTAGATTTTGTGAGATCCTCCATGCCCTAGAATGCCACAAGCTAGATCACCATTAATATAGAGGATGTTTATAGATCAAAGATGAACATTTCTTCATTCCCTACATGTGCAACTAGACATCTTATATTGAAATTTCAAACATGATTCAAGGAGAAGCTATTCTTAATAGGTATTTTCATCCTCTTCAACATACCACTTACAAGATTTCCAATATTGGTGTTGATTTGTATGCCCTCGACATTGGTCAAAGATTTTTCCTACATCCAGAAATTACATACCATTCAATGTCAAAAGGGGTTGGTCATTTTTATTCTCATAGATCAAGAGTTTAGAGTGTTCTAGGTTTCAAATTTTCTATTTTATTACTATTTGGATAGTGCATTCTGGAAGTTGCAGAGAGGTAACATTGAAGCGAGTATTTGTAATCATACATCTCATTGGCTAGTTGTGGGAGTTTTGGAAGAATTTGAGTGAAGAGGTGAGATATGCTCCTTCTTGTTTAGATTTCTCTATTATCATATTTATTGGTGTGATTGTAACATGAATTTGATGAGTTTTCTGGCATGTTAATCTATCACAAGTTATTTTTTATGTTCTCTTCTTATTGAATGTGATATTTTATGAGTTTGGACAATTATTATTAAGTAGATTTGATTATTGAATATTATCTCTTTGTTGTTATTTATTGTTTGTTATTTTTAATAGATAAAAGTGACTCTCTAACCCAAATAAGGAACTATTCTTAACAACCTTTTCCCTCCACACATTAAAAATAAAAAAATAGTTTACTAGTATTGTAAGATTAGGAATTAGGTTTATATGTATCTCATGGTTCATTGTTATACCCAAGGAATTTTTTTTAGTGAACATTAGTAGTTTATATTTTGGTGAATCAAGTTTTTCATGTCCATATCAAATTAGCAAAGTTCATATCAATATATTAGTGTTTCTTCTAGTGATATAATTTAAGGTTTAAGTGTATATCTACATACTATTAGAGTTTACTTATAGTTTAATATCTTCAATTGTGGTTAAATCCTGTTAAATATTAACTCTAGGAACACCCTCCTGGGTCCAATTGAGCCCAATTGAAGGAGAGTTTATTCTCTCAATAATTTTCCTATTATCCCTATACTATTTGTTGAAAAGAATGTCCATATACCTTCAATAATGGCATATTCTTGGCCTTGATCTTGAAAAATCCTTGTAGAAGTGTGAGCAGCAATTCAAGGACTCAACATGTTGATCTATAAGGACTAGTAGTAATGAAAAATGTCTTAGGTAAATCATTGGATTATGAAGGAATGTTCTCTTATGTAAACCATGATTTAATTAAATTCAATAATCATAAAAGATTACTCACAATAATAATAAAGCTTATATGCATCCTTATGCTCCAAAGAAAAACATTCCCAACAAGATTTATCCTTATAAGTTTCATTTTAAGTTTATGAATCAATCACATATTGAATGTCTTCAAATACTAATGCATAGCAACAAATCATGCAAATATGTACTATGTTAGCTCATAATAACTAGTGAAATAAGAAAGAGTTAGCAAATTTTGAATTCATTTTTTTTTAATTTCAAGGGTCAATTGTATGTGTTGTAGGATGCATCTTGCATATTGTGGGATTCACCAAGAATAGGAAGGCATAAATATCAAGGTTGGGAATGAATGTACGAGATTTAATATTAGTATAATCATAATAAATGAATGATAATAGAAAATGCATAGGAATATAACCAATCATGGATTTTCAATTATAGGCATTTGGGAAAGCTTTCATAAAGAGAAAGAAAAAGGGAATCCATGTGCTTATTAAAAATCATACAAACCAATCCTCCCCAGGAATTTGAGTCTTTTAGCCATGACATTAATGGTATAGCAAACTATGGAATTGGAATTCAAAATTTTCATGAAAATATCAACCTTATGCATCATTCAATAGATCTTGAAGTGTGGAAAGGTACATGAGAAGTTTTCCTAAGTCAAGGAAACTATACAACATAAATTCTAAAAATATTTCAAATTGTTGGCTATAAGCCCCTTGCTACTCCAATGATTCCAAACATGAAATTTGCAAATTTAGAATTAGATTTAGTGGATCCATTTGTATATGGGAAATCAATAGATTTTGTAATGTACTTAATAAATACTAGACCTAATAGTTGTTTTGTGGTTAACACATTAAGTCAATTTATGGTTGAGTCAAGGAAAATTTACTTAACTACTACAAAACATGTGCTTTGATACTTGAAGGGCACAATTTTTTATAGATTGAAGTATGTTGAAAACAAAGAGTGTTACATAGATTTCTAGATTCAAACTATGTAGGTGGTGTTAGTGCTACAAAGAACACTTTAATGTTTTACTTTAGCTCAGGTTAGTACTAATATCTCAATCTAGTAAGAAACAAGTAATTGGAGCATTAAGTTTAGCTTAAGCATAAAACATAGTAACTTCTACTAGTTGTGAATCTATTTAGCTTTGCACTTTGATAGAAAAACTTACTAATCAAATGTTGGAGCCTATAATAGTTTAGTGTGATAATTAAATTAATGTCAAGATATCTAAGAATCCAATATTTCATGATCACTCTAAGCACATATAGATTCGTTATCACTTTCTCATAGATAGTTCAAAACAGAGCAATCATTATTCAATATATTCCCTCAAATAAGCAAGTTGTGAACATTTTAAAAAAGCCTCAATCAAAAGGAAAGTTTGAAATATTGAGAGAAGTTGGGTTTGAGAGACAACACCTTCCCTGCAAAGAGTGTTAGATTTTATAGAAAATTTGGTGCTATTGGGTGCAAAAAAATTACAAAATCATACTATATTTTGATTTTTTTTTCTCCTCTACTGAGCATTGGGAAAGAGTGTTGGCAAGAAGTTGAGTCCACTTTTTGGCCAAAAAGTGGAACTGTTTTCCCTGATTTTCAAAATTTGACACATTTGACCTTAAAATTTGAAGTACTTAGAGATAGAATCTTGGAAAACATCACTAATCATAAAATGTAGTACTCAGAGTCTAGTTTCCAAATATGTAATTTATTTCAATACCCAAATGATACAAATTGATTTTCAATAGGTGTTTCTAAAAACAACTATTTAAAAGTCACTTTTTTTTACCATATCATGCACGTGTATGTCATCCATATTTTGACCTAAATAATTGTATTTTTCTAAATCCTTTTGGGAAAAATTTAGTAACTCACTGAAGCATGTTTTTAATATTTTTTGTAATTTTGTATTGAATTTTTTGTTAAATTTTTATTGGCCATATTTGTGATTTTGAAAAATAACTATGTACGTCACACATAAGATGACCTCAACTTATCATTTTTTGATTTTTTTTCAAGTTGAAAAGAATTGTTTGAAGTGCATTTTCGTGTAATTCATTTTACAAAAAAATATTTTAATAAAAGTTATTAAAATACTAAAAAACCCTGATATTTCAAGTTTATGGACTAGTTTCATCCTAAATTAATTAAAAGCAAAAAAAATAATTCAATTGTAAAAAAAACATATTTGGAATCTACACTGTCTCATCTATAATAGGTTCTAATATCGTCAAAAAAATTTGCAAAAAAGGTCTTCAGACATATGTCCAAAGTCACTAGGTTCAGGTCCCCAAGCCTTTCCCCGAACCAAAAAACAAGCCAAAAACATGACCAAAAATTCAAATTTTAAGAAACGGGATCCTCTTTTGTAAATCGGGATCTCATTTCTTTTTATTTATTATTCAGACCATTGAAAATGAAATGGGATCTTGTTTCTTTTTTGACCGTTTTTTTAATTTTTACTGGCAAAATGTTACTGTCAATTCTACAACTTGACATGTACAATCGACTGCAACAATTTCACCTAGTTTCTATCAAGTTTTGTCTTTATAGGTCTTCAACTTGTAATTTGAATTGAATTTTTGAAAGGAGGCATCATTGGAATAGTTTTTTGAGTGGAATTGTGTTTTTTTTCTACTCGTTTGGAGGAACAAAAGAGGAAGACTTTCACTATTGACATTCATTTGTGCTTGAGAATTTTATAATCATGGGTTCACAAGCTCATAATAAGAGGAAAGATGGGAAGGTATTGACCCCTGAAGAAATTGAAGGAAAGAGAGAGAAAGAGGCAAAAAGGAAAAGAGATAGAAGAATGAGGATTCGATCAATGAATAATGTTGAAGCATCCAATTCCACAACTATTGAAGATAAAAATATTGATGAGACCATGGTTGTAGACGATGCTAATTTGCAAGAGGTCAATTTGGAAAATAATATGATTATACAAAGTAGTCCTGGTATGTCTTCAAATCCCCCTTTCAATGTTGTGGAGAATGTTTCAATAGGCACAAATCCAGGTACATCTTCATATCCATATTTTAGTGAAATGAAAACTTATTTTGTAGAAGTTTTACAAGATGTTGGATTTAAGGATGTTGGCATTGATAATATTTGTAGAGAAGAAGACTTTATACAAATGATTGAAAATGAAAGTGAAAATAAAAATTATTTAAATGTTGTTGAAAATGAAAATGAAAACCATTTTGTTGATGAAACTGAAAATTGTTTTGAAGTTGAAAATAAAAATCTGAGATGTGATGTTAAAAATGAAAATATTTTTAAAAAAATTGAAAGTGATGTTTTGGATAATCTTCCTAGTAAGATTTCCTGGAGACAAATAAGAACGCATGCCAATAGATTATATAAAGAATTTTTTTATCATAAAAAAACTTTCATTTCAATGTCAACTAATGATGAAATTGATGAGAATGTGGAAAATGAGAAAATTAATGAAAAAGTTAGGCATTTTTGTTAAACCAAGAAGAAAAGATCGATCACTAAAACATATTATGTCAAATGTTTCTAGTGCCATTGAGTCTATTGGGAAAAATAGTCGATCTAAAATTAAGAATGCAACAAGAAGAGATATAACAACTACTATAGTTAATAAAGAAACTTTGAATAAAAGAATGGTAAGCAGTATTAGTGAAATTCTAAAAAATACATCCTAAAACATTGCTAAGAGCGGAAAAAAGAAGAGAAAGTATAGAAAATGATCCAATCGGACAATGTTGGAGTTTTAGTGGTCAACTCCTAAGGTCTGACATGAAATTGCATGTTGATATCAAATCTTTGATTGAAAAATATTGGCATGATAATACTAGGGTATCATCTAATGCTAAAGATGTTTTAAAATTAAGAGTGGGGTCCAAAGTTCACGATCCTCATCCAAAACACCTATTAGATACAACACAAGTTGAATTTTATAGAAAATTTTGTGGTGATTTAGTGTTACCTGGTAATATTAAAATAATTCAAAGGTCTTTTGAAAAATGTAAACCTTGGTATGTAAAAATTAATAAGCAACGAATATCTCAAGTTGTTGTAAAACTCATGTTCAATTTCATTATTTTTATAATGGTTTTCGATATATGCATTGTAATTTACATACTAACATGATTATGCACGAATGTGGTATTAATATACCATTTGAAACAATAAGGGAGTTTATATCAAGTTTGTTTTGTGAAAGATCTAATGGGAAATTATTTTATTTAAGTTCATGTATTTATGGACAATGCACTAATTGTGGCAATCTTTCTTTCTTAAGATTTTGTATGCATGAAAGTGTTGATAATGATTTTGGACAATAATTAGTGGATGTTAAAAGATTTAAGAATCTTGACTATTCTTTAAAAGATGGAAAATTTGGAAAGCATTGTGATTTAATTACAGAAAAAGTTAGTTTACATGCATTTATATAAGAATTTAAGAGGATGATTGTACCAAAATATCTCAAGCACTCTCAACATTCTCGATGGATTGATGGCCAATTTCGTGCATGTAGAAACATATTTCTAGTTGATACTATACTATCAGTGGTTGATTTTGCAAAAAACAATACTCACTATTGTATTTGACTCCAATTTCCGATGAATGTTTGTTGGAATATCGATAATATATTGTCGGCATACCGACGAACCACTAAAATATTTTTTGTCGTTAATTTTTCATCGCTTTCCCAACTAGCTTTAAAATGTCGAAATCATGACACAACTTCGTCAGTTTCCGCCACAGAAAAGGGCCCTGGTGTTCATCAGAATATCGATGGACATTTTTTCGATCTAGTGACGAACCGTAGCCAAAACACAAGTGAAATGCCTTTGCCAAAGCATCGGATCAACAACAAAAGTTTTTCAAACTTGCGACAAAATAGGAAAGTCATTATGATGAAAGTTTCATTCAGCCTATTGTAAATTCATCAGACATTTTGGAGGTTCTTTGAAAGTTCGACGAAACAATGCAATTTTTTTTTTAAATCATCCATGTGTCAACATTCCCTTGATATCGCGATCATTAACCATCTTGCAACTCTTGATCACATGATAGTGGGCAACTGTAGATCTTGATCTTTAGCAAACTTGCTTGTGAGGACGGTTAACAGCTTTGACTATAAATGTCGAGCACCTTTTCTATTTAGATTAAAAAATCTCCATCGATTTTAAGCATGTGAATTTTTGATCCACTTTAGTAGCTCACCAATTAATATATTAAGGTCAACTTAATATATTAAAACATTCATAATGCTCCTTTGGCCTCTCCAAATGTGATAGATGGCGCCTTTCTGTGATATCACGATCGTTCAATACTCTATCGCAATATCACGAGAAGGCGCCATCTATCACATTTGGAGAGGTCGAAGGAACATTATGAATGTTTTAATATATTAATCCGACCTTAATATATTAACTGGCGAGCTACTAAAGCGGATCTAAAATGCACATGCTTAAAATCGGAGGAGATGTTTTAATCTAAACAAAAAAGGTGCTCAACATTTAAAGTCAAATTTTTCAACCGTCTGCATGAGCAAGTTTGTTGAAGATCGAGATCTACGGTTGCCCACTATCACATGATCAAGAGTTGCAAGATGGCTAATGATCACGATATCAAGGGAATGTTGACACGTGGATTGATTTGATGACGCAGGAGATGGTGGGGCTAGAAACGTGAGTTGTAAGGGTTCCTGAGATAGAATGTTTTAATTGGAGGAATTGTGGGCCATTTGCTACGATGGAAGTCAATTTCAGATTGACTGAAGCACAACCGTTTGATGATCCAACCTAGATGAAGATCAACAATTAAGATTCAAACCTGCACCAAATGCGATTAGAGTCGTTGGTGAGGCACGTGAGTGAGCAGTAATGGCAGACGAGACGTATTCCTGCCTGTTTTAGTGGAATAAGAGGATTATTTCCCTATTTTATTGTCACAACAAACATTCAAGGAACTTTGCAAAGCAGTTTTAAATCCAAAGAAGAAATCACAAGCTATTGCAGTGAATAATTAGGGTTTCTACAAGTCAAAAAGTCATAAGTTAAATTTTGCATTTCCTAGTGAAATTTTTAGCCTAAATTTAAGAGAATTTGTAGTGTAATTGTTGGGAAATTGTTAGAAATTGTATTAGGGTTGTAAGTGAAGTTGAAATTTGTTTAAAAATTGCAAATTACGTGTTTGTAATTTTGCATCCTTGAAAATCCCTAGTTTGTTCTAAAGTCTATAATTCAAGTAGACCCTAGTTTGTCCAAAATGGCACCATCAAAGCACCACTCCGGCCAAATTGATTATTTGAAAAGGAACCTATATGATGACTTCTTGGACCAACTACCATTTTCGACAACTGACAGAAGAAAAGGGCAAGCCCTAATGAAAGGGAAAACCCTTGGGGAGGGGTTAATATATAATTACTTCAATATAACTAATGCTAAAGTGTTGATGAAGGGTTTGGAGATGTTCAGATTGTGTTTTGGACAAAGGAATTTTCCCCACCCATTCTCAAATGGTTGGGTTTACGACATGGGAAAATTGGTGGCACCCAATGTGTTTCTAGATGTGGATTTTTTCAAGGCAGTGGCTACAAGGTATGATCCTGTCACACGGGTGGTCAGGGATAATGATGGAAGGGTTTTACTGGGTATTAACAGAGAAGAATTCCAACTAGTTTTTGATTTGTATGAACCCAATGACTTCATAGTTCCTATTGAGCTTAAAAAGATGAAGCAGGAATATGAGAAAAGTAAGCCTCTCTTTAGAGTTAAGATGCTCCCATCTCGTTTGGCCAAGGAAGGAGGTTCAATAATTCATATTAACCCTAATGATAAGGAGCCTTTCAAACTAGATATTTTTTCCAAACACTTCCTGGATACCTTTTACTCACTATGTCAAATATTGGGATTTATCCCTAGCACTGTGATGCCAATAGCATTCATGTTCATGGGGGTACAAATACAACATCCAAATTTCTCTGTAGTTTATAATTTTTCTCCTTTCCTAGCCCAAAAAATACACGAAGGGTTGGTGAAGCTACAGCAGAATGATACAAGCACACCTTTCTACTAGTATTCTATGCTCATGCATATGTTTTTGTTCAAGAATGCAGATTTTTTCTCTGAGAAGATGAAGCTGAATAGATTTGGCTATGGAGAAAGGCTACCAGTACAAATTTGGACTACTGGCCTTTCATATAAAATAAAAAGTGCTAATTATGTACAGTTTGATAACTATTTTGCATCAAGATTAAGAGCAAGGCTGATCATAAATCCACCCAGGGTTCCTATGGAGTTGCATGATTTTCTTAGGCCCAAGGAGAGGAGACCTAATTTGAAGGTCTGCCACAACTGGGGAGATATCATCCCATATCTAGTGAGTACTATTTTGAGAGTGTATGGATTTCAGGGGACTCCACACATCCTGCCTTACAATGTGCCACCAAGGATTGGATTTACTGAGGTCATGTGGTAGATTGGTTGCATTCATGAGGAAAATATCACTAGAAAAGGAAAAGGGACTTTCTATCTAGATTACACAGTAATTTCTGATTTTGTTATTACAAAGGGAGGATGTGTACACTTTGGGAAATTATTTGATTGATACAATTTAAGTTTCTATTTTAGGAGCCAGTGTGACCCTGAAGGATTCTTCGCTTTGTTCAAACAAAGGATAAAAGGAGCAAGATTTTTTCATGAGCTCAATTTTCCTGAAGACCTAATTAGGAATGAATTTGATTTAAATAGGAAAGAACTAAATAAGGAAAAATGGGTTGCCTATGAAAAATTATTGGCTATTATACACAAAATGGATCCAAAATATGATCCATTGATGGAATTCACCCCTTTCCACAAGAAGATTGATTTCTTGATGAAAAAATTCAAGTAAATCATGGATACTTTAATGAAAAATAAAATCAATCTGGAGTTGAATTTTGGTAAATAGGAACAAGCTACAAGGCCATTGGAAGAAAGGCCAACTTACCAACTTCCAAAAGACAGGCCCATCTACAGGAGGGTAAGGGATGATAGTGATGAAGAAGAAGAGAAGGGTAGAAAAGGAAAAAAGATAATGGAGTAGGAAAACCCACCAAGATCACATCTCAAGCCACTAGGAACCATAAAGATAATTGATCGTGAGTCATCACCAAGGAGTCCCTCACCACCACCACCACTGCCAGCTCCCAAAAGGAAAAGAATTGAGCAGTCCCAAGAGGATCTAGGGGGTGAAATTATTGTTATAGACCAAGACCTATAGATAGGAATTCCATCCCCTCCACAACCAAATGAATTGGTTTTGTCAGGCCTAGACATGAAGGGCAAGTGTGTACAAGATACGATAATGGAGGCTTGTAAGGAATTCTTAAATGATGATACTTTTGTGAAAACACCAGCCTTCTTGCAACTGGAATGGAGGATGAAATTGGGAGAGTACCAAGAAAAGTGCAAGGAAAGAAGAGGTCAGTGTCCAAACAGTTCAGATGAGGAGAATGATGATGAAGTGAAGGTTGAAATGATGAGTGAATTTAAGAAAATCACTCTAGAAGAAGGGAGAAAATAGATTGATCAAGTTGGTGTCTTGATCTTATCTGAATGGGACATTACTGATGCAGTGGAATTTGATTCTATTTTGAAATCCAAGCATCCCCTCCATAATTTAGAAGAAGAAGTCAGGTCGGCACTGCAAGGCTTTGTCTTCAGTGAGGAGTATGAGACCTTGGCAATATAGGCTTTGGCCCTGGGAGGAAGAAAGCCAAGCATAACAGATATTAACCCTAATTTCAGGGGAGGGTTAATAATAAAAAGAGTTTCACAAACTTCAATAGTGGAGGCTACAAGTTTGACTATGGATGTGGACAAGTTGGCACAAAAAATAGCAAAAAGAGAGGAAGATGAAAAAAGGAATTGTTGATGGTGTTTTCTGCACAACAACAACTCAGACAAAATATGATATCCTATCTCTCTTGAAAGATAAATCTCTATGGGAAAAGGGATAACCCCAAGGTCTCTAATGTCAGGTCTTGACAATGTAATAAAACAACTCAGTGATAAAATGTGAAAATGCTGGTAATCACAAAGGGACCTTACTACAAGAAAATACTAGACTTAAATTTATCAGATCTAGTAATATGGTGATACTTCAGATCTCGAATATAACCCAAGTAATCAAAGAAATAAAAAAAGAGATAAGGGTTTCAGAGACAATTCTAAGACTAATTCTAACCCTAAGATTAACAATGCAAAAGATGAAATGCTCGAAATGGACCAATCCCTAATAAAAAGATTCCTGTTCAACCCAGATAAATCTACAATCTTATAAAAATAGTGCAATCGTCTAAGGTGTTAAAGATTTTCAGACTATGAATATTCATTCAAAACAACCTTGTTACAATTTTGAAATGAAAAAACATCCACAATTGAACTAAGCATAATGAATATTAAAGTCCAGGCTAACTTTGAAAAACAACTAAAATTCAGCTAGTTGCAAAAAGTATAGACCAGATATTGTTGCAAACACTTCAAGCATTAAACCCTAAACACCATTAAACCATCTAACATGCATCAGATTAACTTAAGAAATTTTAAAAAATAGAATATCAGAAACCATGCCAGATAAAACTCAACACAAGAAAGGCACCAAATCACAATGTCTTTACTTGCATTAAATTATCCAAAGTTGGAACAATTCTAGTATTCTATTACTTGCTTGCTTGAAAAATAAGACTAACTTCTAACTCTAACTCTTGCTATAATACTCAATTCGCTCCAATATCAAAACTATCTAGCCCTTACAAATGAGGCAAAATGCCATATTTATAGAAACCCCCGAGATATGTCGGCCTAATTAGGGTTTACAATAATAAATGGCCACACAATAGGTCGGCCAAGAGAAATTCAAAATAACATGAAATGTGCATTAAATGCACCAATTTCATCCATGTCGACCCAGGGTCTCCAACAAAGCTCAGTCCAATGCATGTGAAGGAAGAGGAGAAATAATGGGGAAGTACAAATTTCGATGTAGTATTGCACTAACTACTTCCCCCTTTGTCCTTGGCATGCTCCACTTTATCCTACGCCATCAAAAATATCTTGTCCAAGTTGGCAATAGGTGGCATAGGTAAAACCCTAGTTCTCCTCTCAAGGGACTTGATATCATCTCTTGACTACTTCACCATTTAATCCCAATCTACCTTACTTGTTTGATACCTATCAATAACTACAATGTAAGTTGCTACATCATCCAATTGATGTTCAGTGATAGGGCCCTCATTGACTGGAGAATACACATCTCACCACCATTTTCTCAACTCCTTCAGGCTAAGATGCTTTGGCACAAATTTCTTTCTCCTTGCCATCACTTCAAAGAAGGAAATACACTTATTGTAAATTTCAGTCAAGGTGTCTTCAATCTGCTTTCCTTGTTTATATATCTTCTTCAAAGCCTTTTTCCTTATCTACAAAATTTCAAACCATTCCCAAGGCTCTGTGGTTCTTGAGGAAGGAATAATTCTATCATATATCAATTTAAATACAGTGTATTCCATGATGGTCCTTGTCTTTTGCAATAGAAGATCTACATCTTCCTTAGCCAATCTAACGACCTCATTACATGTACTTCAGTCAAAAGGATGTATTTCATAGAATCATCTCCCTTGGTTTGCACCCCTTGTAACCTGCCAGTTGTAGCATGTGTGGTGTTTTTCATTCTTTCCAACTCTGATATTAGTTCTTGAGGTAGGAAGCATGCAGAAAATGAGGAAGAACTGATGGATTGCAAAGGTTTCATCAACTCTTGTAAATATCTCTTAAGTTTGTCATTTTCTTTCTCCAACTCTGACTTAATTTGTACCTACTTCCTCAATCTTCCAAGGATTACAGCACTGGAGCCTTCATATTCTTCAATATCTCGCTCATCCCTATCCTTGTCAGGAGTAGGAGTAGCAATGTGGACTACCCTATTATTCACTTCATCTCTCTCAATCCTAGAAATGATCCTGGATTTCTTCTTTGTCTTTCCCATTCCAATTTTTTCTAGTAGTTCATCCCAATTAGGAGGAGTATCATCCACCACAATTTGTTTTCTCTTCAATTCTTTATCCAACCAACCCAAAACAGTAGATTCTGATTGTACTTTTCTCTATCCATCTTCTTCCTATTGAACCTTGGGCACATTCTTCTCCACACTTGGCTCCTCAGAGACCTCCTTAACTGAATCCTCCTTTTCTTTATTGTGCTCCTCTCTCTCATGCAATGGTGAAGGAGTCCTAGCTGGAATTTCCTACATCGGAAGAGGTCTATCCTCTTCACCTCTTGTAGGTGAATCCTCGCAAGCCACTAAAGGAGACTGCAAAACCTTATCTATTTCTGCCTTAGCATTGTAGAGATCGCCCTCTTGGAATTCCTCCTCTCCATGGTCTTGGGGATCCTCAACATCTTTTGATTTATCTGGCACATTATCAGTCTCATGAGGAGGACAGATGTCCTCATGCTCAGTGACAGGAGCAATCATGGGAACATTTCCTTTTGGTACAACATCCTTGGGAGAAGGATTCCTTGATCTCCTGGTATATACTTGTGTCTTTTCTCCCGAGCTCTCTACTTCTACCACAGGTGTGTCACCTTCTTCATCTTCCTTAGAAGTTCCCTTCTCCTTTTGTGACAACCTCACAATCCTCCTCTTCTTAAGTGAGGGGACACCCGCCTCTTCCTTTTCTCCTTCACCTCTTTCAGCCTTCTTTCTCCTCGAGACATGCTTCCTTTTCTTGGAAATACACTTTCTTTGTTTCTTTGCTTCTCCTACCTCCTCCACCTGAACATCTTTAAGTTTGATCTTGAAAGGTGAACCCACCTTGGTTTTCCTTTGGGGTTCTATTCAGGTGATTCCTCAGAAGCAGAGTGAGACTCCAAGTCTCCCATAAGATCATAGGTGCATTGCACACCCTCACTCTCCAACTCCAACATCTTGTTTTTGAGCCATAGCTTGGTATACTTGATTATTGGAGTCATGACTTGTTCTAGATTTGTTTTCTCTTCCTCCAACCAATCAACCTCTCCAACTGGCTTATCCTTCACAGCCTCAAAGTTATGGCCTTCAATCAAATTCTCATCCTCCTCAACCTGATCAGGAACAACCCTTATGTTGTATAACCATACTAAGCTAACTGGTAACCTGGAGAAATTCTTCTTTCTGACTTCAAACTCCTCACTGATGTTGGCCCAGTAATCTTCTATGTCATCCTTGTGACTGTATTCTCTACTAGCCTTCTTTTGTGCTTCCCTGGTTATATCAGACCTGGACCTCTTGGAGTGGAAAGGAAGACCCAGGGTACTCATCTCCTCTTTAGAAGCATGGGCTGAGTTAATAGAAGGGAAGGCTTCATCACTGCATATCCTCAAAGGAAAATCACCACCAAACCTGGTCTTGTGCTTCTCCTGCTTCACAATTACATCAAAGTCATATATCTATCTTGTGACCTCCAGGAGTATAACATGATCCGTAGGGTACCTAGGGAATCTATATGGGGCCCTCTGACAGCCATCAATTCTTATGTATGAAAAGGTTGGGAACTAGACAAACCAAGGTCCAAACCTCTTACTTAACTCCTTGGCATTATCTGAGATCTGGACATGCTCTACACCTTGGAGCAACCTAGTGATGTACATGGTGAATGCATCATTCACCCTTTTGTAGCTTGAGTTACCCAGGTGTAGCTGTGGGTAAACTTCATAAATTACATCTTGTACAAACACGCCTTTTGTGCTCAATCCCTTGTATGGGTGGAACCTAGCTAAAGCATAGAACAGGTAAGAATTCATTGTGAAACTCTTAGTCTACAGGACATTACACATTTTTTCATGAATCATGGCACTTATTATGCCTGTCTAATGATAGTTATTCTTTTGTTCCATCCTTACTATGACATAGAACATCCAATTTTTGAAC
This sequence comes from Sequoiadendron giganteum, assembly GCA_007115665.2. Lineage (NCBI taxonomy): Eukaryota > Viridiplantae > Streptophyta > Pinopsida > Cupressales > Cupressaceae > Sequoiadendron > Sequoiadendron giganteum. The sequence continues at coordinate 131,427,590 of CM021101.1, read as the reverse complement.
ATTATTGCACTCTTCAGCCCTACCACCCTATTGAGAAGGGTGATAACATCATAGTATTCCTTCCTGAATTTAGCTCTGAATAGTTGCTTGGGTAGCTTTGAAAAATGGGACTTAGGTTTTTCCAACCAGGAATTAATGACCTGTTGGGATTTGATGGTATCTTCCTCATAGAACTTCTTTGCCACATCCATGTCAAAATCCACCACATGAGTACTGTCAGGCATGTTAAAGGTCTGGGCTATAGACACAGGATTTAAATTTGCCACAATTCTCCCTTGGGGACCAACTATCCTTTGTGTACCTCTGTCATAGTGTCACGCACATTCAAGCACCAATTCATAACTCTGCAATGTAGAAGGAAATCCATCTACATGTGCCAATCCTAATTCCAATGTCCTTTTGGCTAGAAAAGGAAGGTCTTGTACTGCCATCCTTGTCTTGAACTCTTCATAATCCCACAATCCAACATTTGTATCAGTTACCCATGACCAGATGGAAGTAAGCTTTCTCTTAGGAATTCTTCTTTTGATATCCATCTTGATTCTTTCTACTTCATAAACGGAAGACCCTTCTGCACCTGGATCCATCACTCTACCCTTGGTTCTACTTGTCATTGCCTTACTTGACTCAGCCTACATTCGAAAAAGAAACCACAATAAAGATCACATGGAACATAAGTTAATCAATCATAAATGACAAATTCATCTTCAATATAAGTCCCATGATAAGAAAAATGCTCAAACATCCCATAAAAATTAACCATCTCATAGTTTGGGTTTTCAACTTTCCCGCTGAATCCAGGCCAAAGAGGAATTTCAAGAAATTCCCAACCAAGTGGATTTTGGCGAAATAAGCACAAAAGCATCCAATAATCATTTAATCGGCTATCATTAACTAAGAAAAAACATGATACATCTTAAAATGAGTCAAAGTCAATCATCAAATTCATAATCATCAAGAAAAATTTCATGCAATCTCTTGATTCTTCATTTTCAGCAAGACTTCGGGAAAATCCACCCTAGACAGAAATCTGTGAGAATAGCAACAATTTAGGAATCCCGAGAAAATGAAGGAACCAAGAACTTTCAGGAAAATCCCAAAGCCACGGATTTTAGCGAAGCTAACGCAATTTTCACAATTTAAGCCCATTTTTGGGAGATTGACAAGGCAACAGACCCTCAGAGAAATCCGATCACAATGAAATTTCACGAAGGACCAAAATCTCCGGATGTCAACATATTTCAGGAAAATAGAGAGAAAATGAAAAGTCAGGGAATTTCGGTAGTTAAGGAATTATGTGAAGACTTTGAAAACCCGAATATCCATATTTTCTCGTGACCTCAGTCAAATTGATCTAATGATCACAAATTTGAGGATTTGGAGCTTGAAACCAGCTCAATTTAAACCTCCTATAGATCATCTTTGATTTTGAAACTCACCCTAAATTAAATCGAGAGGGATTGGTGATGCCCCAGGCACGAAATCCTAAAATTCTGCCATGAGCGCATAGGATAAGCTTGGGCTCAACTTGTTTTTTTGCAAGGTTTACAGAAGGTTCATTATGGCCTATGCAAGCAAGCTACCTCATGATGAAATTGAAAGACAAGCTTAGAAACCTACTTGGGATCAGCACTCCAACAGAATAGAATAACCCTAGCTTCAAGATACTCAATGCTCAAACACGCAGGAAATCAAACCCCAAGCACACCCAAAATGCCCAAGAAGCATGCATATTCAACAATCGAAAGCAAGGCAACACGAACCACATGAAGGGGCACCAAATGAAAACCAGAAATCCTAGCATCAATCGCCAAACCCTACCATATCAACACTCTGACTCACAGCACATACGTACAAATCATGAAGTAATTCATTTCATTGATTAAAAGAGAAAGCATCGTGTACATACCATGAGGACAGAAAAATTGAAACAGCAAAAGATGGCAAGAAACCTTAAAGTCTAAGCAGAGTGCATAAGGCTTCCAGAAAACCCAACTGGGATAATTGACTTCAATCCCAAATGCACAATCCAACAACAACACTCAAGATCAAGCACTCCAAACCAATAGAAAACAAGTGATAAAACTCCCAAAAGAAACAATTTAATACCCGCCGCAAAAATCATACAATCGAGCATTAATGCAGTCAACAAGACAAGTCAAACCAAAACCTGGGAATTCGACAAGGCAACGGACCCTCGGAGAAATCCGGTCATGACGAAATTCTATGACAGACCAAAATATTTGGATCACAGTGAAAAGCAACCATCACTAGGTTTTCAAGGAAACCGGGGAATTCCGCCAAGAGTGGATCTTTCCGAGAGCAGTGAAAAACTCAGAATGAGTCCAAAATGTAAGTTTTTCAATATATATCATAGAGGGATCATCCACACAAGAAAGATAAAAATCCAGGCACATGCCCAATCAAGCGAATCCTCAGAATTAAAGGGCCAAAACACCAAGAGTGAAAAACCAAAAGAGGGTCCTTGCTTTCAATGGGGTGTGTGTGCAAAAACTGCACAACAAATGGCGACTCCATTGGGAAATGCTCTAGAGCATTTCAGTGACAAACTAGAATCATGAACCTAGAATCTTTGGTTTTAGTCCCCATATTAGGTCATCAACTTGGCAGAGTTTCAAAACTCAGAAGTAAGCAAACCATTCTTGTACTGGGGTCAAAGTGTGTGCAAATGTGTTCATTCATGCTTTCCTTGGTTACAACGAAGGTTAGATTTGGTCTGGCTAGGCTACATAGAGATTCAAACACCAAACACAACCTAGATAGAGCCTCACTACCAGTCAGGCGTCCATAGCCCCAACGAGGTTATCACTATGATTCCCCCCAAGCATAGCTCTACTGCCAGTCGAGCATCCATAGCCCCGGTAGAGATACTTGGATACTCCTGATAATTTGAACTCATTCTTTTTATTTTCAATATTTTCTCTTTTTCTTCTTTTGATATTTCTTTTCTTTTCACTTTTGTTTCAACCTGTGATCAATGAAATTCACACTCAGGATTGAGAATCCCAGTGGTGTTGAAGCAGAATATAATATTTTTCACCTAACAAGACTTCATAGGAACCTCTTGCAACCTTGGAATTTTTAAATATCTGTGTGAAATGTAAGACCAAAATACATTCTGGATTTAACTTAATCCCTTGGATTATCCACTCAAAACACTTAGTACACATGACACCAAATAGAGGACTTTCACCAACTGACTCTGGAAAAAGATTGAAGTTTGTAAAAGAAATATTCAGAACAATCCCAGATAATAGTATGATAGTCATGCAAGTGTAACACACCCAAAAGAAAACAAGAAAACTCCCCAAAGCAAGAGTGGAGCAAAACCAAACCAAACCGAAAGCAAACCTAAGCTAACCAAGAACAACAAACAAAAAAAATAAAGCAGAAAGGAAAAACTACTCTAACCAAAGCAAAGCAAAGTGGACAAAAAGGAAACCTATCCTAACTATGTACAAGGAAGGAGCCGTAAATGGCTCAAGATTGGAAGTAATGCTTCAAGTACGGACCATTTATAGGCAGTGGGATATCTTCCCCAATGAGATTTTTTAATTGAAAAGCATTATCTCCCAGGATCTCTGAAATCTTATAAGGGCCAAGCCAGAGTTTGTCAAATTTACCATGCTCTCCCTTGTGATCATGGGCTTCATCCCAGTAGAGAACCAATTTAGAGATCCAAAAGGCCTTTACATTGGCTCTCCTATCAAACCATCTTTTGACTACACTCTGATGTTTGGCAAAGTTCTCAACAGCTTCATCTCTCTTTTCTTCAAGATGTAATAGCTCAACAAGTCTAATCTCTTGTCTATCCCCTTCATCATAAAATTTATTAATGAACTGCAGGATGGGGATTTTCAACTGAATGGGAAACATAGGTTTGACCCCATATACCACTTGGTAAGGAGAAGTCCCTATGGAATCCTTCTGTCTAGTACGGTCAACCCAGAGGGCAAACTGAAGCTGGGTATGCCATTCCTTAGGGTTTCTTTCTAATAGTTTTTGAATGACCATCAGGGGATTCTTATTGGAGGACTCAACTAGACCATTACCTTGAGGGTAATAATTGGATGCAAATTTGATTATGATTCCATGATCAAAGGCCCAATTAGAGAACTTCAATGATGCAAAAGCATGACCATTATCACAAACTAAAGACATAGGACATGCAAAGCGATTAATAATACCTGACTCAATAAATCAATTACCACTTCAAAAGTACATTGTTTGCAGGCAAGGGCTTCAGTCCATCTTGTGAAATAATTAGTAACAGTGAGAATATACATGTGGCTTGTAGAGGAAGGTAGGTTCATTGGACTTATAAAATCCATCCCCCACTGCGCAAAAGGTTTTACCTCAAAGATTGGTTGAAGTGGGAGGTTCCACGTTTTTCCTTACTTGATGTAGTCTAACATATGTGACAAGTCCTGACATGGTTGTGTGTGTCTTTGAACAATGTGGGACAATAATAACCAGCTCTCAAAATCTGGTTTGTAGTTGACAACACAAATCCATGACCAGTACCATATCTATCATGAAATTTTACCATAACCTTTTCAGCCTCTTGATGTCCTAGGCATCTTAGGTAAATGCCCTCATGATTCCTTTTGTACAAGACAACTCCCTTCAGCATTAAACTGCCACTTTTCAAATGCAATTCTCTTCTCTGTACAACATTTAGATGATCTAGACACTGTTGATTCAATAGATAGTGGATAATATCATCGTACCAATCTCTTGGAGAAACATTCTCAAGATTATAATGTTGGGCCACAAGGTTGGGACCCATTTTTTCCATTATCCTTGTAAGTCCTTACCCTCTTACCAACTTCATGGTCTATATCTCAATATCGTACTCTTGCAACATAGTCACCCACTTGGATTTGCACTCTCCTAATTCATTTTGCATTAATAGCAACTTAACTGCGGGATCAGGGGCTATTGCAAAGACCTTATTTATGAGAATATAATGTCTAAATTTATTCACCGCTCTAACCAGGGCATAAGCTCTCTTTTCCACACTTGGATATCTCAACTCTACATCTTTCATAGGTGCACTCATAAATTCTATGGGGTGCTCGTTCCCTTGATCAAACTTTTGATTCAACATGCCAGGGCAGGAATGATCAGAAGCAAATGAATATATGTAGAATGGTTTAGCATAATCAGGACTCACCAAAACTAGGGCCTCAGTAATGGCCCTCTTCATTTTTGCAAATGCTTCTTTGGCCTTTGTATTCCATTCAACCTTAGCTTCTTGCTTCAACATGGAATTCAATGGCTTGACTATCTTAGCAAACCCAGTGATGAACTTACGCACAAAGTTGATTTTGCCAAAGAATGACTTCATCTCCTTTTTTCTAGTGGGCGGTTGGATTTTAAGTATGGCTTCCACTCATTCAAGATCAATAGCAATACCTTTCTCTAAAATAATGCGTCACAACAATCTTCCTTTCGTAACTCCAAAGATGCACTTCTTTGGATTGAGAGATATGCAAAATTCCCTACATTTCTGAAACACTTTGCATAGGTTTGCTATGTGATCGCCTCTATTCTTGGAAAAGACTGTTAGGTCATCCATATAAATAATTATGCATTTTCCAATTATATCTTTAAAAACAGTGTCCATAGCTCTTTGGAAGGTAGCTCCTACATTGATCAAACCGAATGGAATCCTCCTATAAGAAAAAGTACCCCACTTGGTGGTGAAAGCAGTTTTGTGCCTATCTTCATATTGTACCATAACCTAATTATATCCAGAGTAACCATCAAGGAAAGACATCATCTAAGACCCATTGATGATTTGGAGTACTTCATCCAGTGAAGGCACCGGATAGTTGTCCTTATCCAATGCTTTGTTAAGGTTCCTAGAATCCACACATAATCTGATTTCCCCATTCCTTTTTTCTCATAGGGACCAGATTTGCAACCCAGGTTGAATGCCTGATTGGGAATATGATTCAGGTGGATAGCATCTTCTATACTTCCTTTTGAATTATGGGCTCGAGTAAAGCATTAATGGGCCTTTGCCTCTGCCTAAAGGGTCTTATTCCAGGCTTCAGAGGGATAGTGTGAGTTATAATTGAAGTGTCATAAGTTTTTAGATCTTTGTAACTTTAGGCTATCACATCTTGATAAGTATGTAATGCATGAATAATTCCTCTGCTCTCCCCTGGAGTACATACTTTTCCAACGAAGACATTCTTGATATTTTCCTGAGTCCCCATGTTGACATTTCACATTGTCCGCTAATGGATTCCTTTTTGGTATCTTGTTCTTGATCTCTAACCTTATCCAGATCAAAAATCATTTCTAGCTGCACCATGCCCTTTGGGATAGTATTAGTCTTCAAATTAATCACCCCTTCTAAATCCATCTCTACTTCTTAGGGTTCAGTCTCATCAATAATCTGAGAAGCAAAGACATTTGATCTTGTGATGAAGTCCAAAATATGCTTGTCATCTTCAAATACCTAGAAATTTGTGACATTATTAGGTACTGAAGGTGCCGAGGTCAGCTCTACTATAAACTTCCTCAGTCTAGATAGAGATAAGGGTTGCAAAGTACTAGTTGCTTGAGCAAGGGAATCGTTTGTTTGATTTTTATTACGTGGTATCAACTAAATGTTGAAGGCATAGAATCCTTCAATGAGGTCCCATACCCTATGTTGATAATTGGTCACCCTCCTGTCATGAGATGAATACTGCCTTTCGGCCTGTTTGACCACTAGTTCATAATCCCTGAAGACTTGTAAAACCTTGACCTTTTTCTTAAATTCCATGAGCAACCCATGAATCAAAGCCTCATATTTAGCTACATTATTAGTACAATGAAACTAAAGTCTATGAGCAGCAAAGAAATTTTTACCTTTGGGACTGATTAACTCAAGCCCTACCCTATCTCCCTATTTAGATTTAGATCCATCAAACCTTAAAGTCCAACAACTGTCAACCATTGATTTCTTTACTATGTCCTTTACATCATTACTGTTGGGGGGGCTCTTTAGTATACATCACTTTCTTCCCTTTAGGATCACCCTGGATATTAAGCGTACTGACCTTGACCATTGGAATAGGGTTAATACTTTTCTACACTTGTTCTACTGCAGTCTAGCACAAACAACAATCTAACTCAGAGTGGGAGGCATTGCGAACTCTACACCAATTAGGTAAAAGTAACTCTCCAAAATTCATCCCTCTACCCATATGAATCTAATCTTTAATGCACTTTTGAATAAAATCTTGGAAATTATCCAACAAACTGAGTTATTGATCCTCAGGAACATCATCATCAATTGGTTCTACCAGGGCTCCAGTACTACTAGATTCATTTATAAAATCAATTGGCATAGCATGTAGCATTAGGACTTCCTCCATCTCGGATTCCTCAAAAGGGGCCACAAGCACATAGTTATCCATGCCCACCTCTGATATCAGTACCTCATTTGAAGTATTCTAGTATTCTGTGATCATGTACTTCATTCTGCGTTCTCTCTCAATCCTGATCTGATTTGGCACTCCCTTCCATGGAAGCCACATATGGGAGTGGTCAGTTGATACATATCCATTAAAGGCCTTAGTAAATTCTCTTCCCAAGATCAAACTATAAGCATCAGGTATATCTTCTACTTGTATATTAATAACTTGTTGGATTCTAGGGTCAGAGGCAACCTGCATGTGAATCATGTTTAATTCCCCTACAATGTTAAGTTCAGTTCTATCCAGTTGAGTGACCTTCTTTTGGGAATCGGCTGGAGTAATACCTAAAGCTCTACAGACACCAAAGGGAATTACATTGGTAGAGGAACCTTAATCCAACAAGAATTTGTGCACGTTCTTACCAAATATATGAATAGAAATCAGGAATGGGGGTGTCATTTTTCCCCTAAAATAGAGTTAAAGGAGTATCAACCTAAGCAACTTGATTTTTATCTTTATCTTTTCCTTTGTCTCCAGGTGGTAAGTGAATCTGACTCTAATCCTTATTCTGACCTTTTTCTATGTGAGAATTAGATTTTTTATTGACACCTTCACTAATTGATTTGTCTTGTGATACTGAACTTACATTATAAGCTCCTAAGACTACATTTCTAATAGTTGGAACTCTCAATAATTCAAATGTAGAGAGACTTACCTTCAGTTTCTTGAGCTCCTCTGCAACATATATGGCCAGTTTTTCTACACCCAAATTAGAGGGAACCTCCTTCGGGTATTTTGCTACTTTTTCCTTGCTTTCTTTAGCAGTCTGCCCTTTTGATAAGTCCATCAGTCCTTGATCCTTAGATAAGTACTGCTTAGGCAACTGAGGATATGTTGGGTTGTTATTAGCCTTGTGATCTGGGGGCGTAATGAAGTTGATTGGAGGAATAGACGTAGTAAAAGGACCTCCACCTTGTGGATGCCTATGGGGTAAATCCCTTAGATCATATTTCCTCCCAGGCTGCTGGAATGTTTGCACTTCTTCAACATAAGCTTCTTCCTCATCCATGGGGCCATTGTCATTCATAGGGTTCTCATCAAACAACTGTGTAATCTCATCTTCATTGCACACCTATTATGCTTCCTCTCTAAGCTGGCCTAGTTCTTCTTCAGGCACATTCTCCTTACTTTGTGGAAAAGGACCATGATTTAGCACCAGAACTGATGAATCATAGGGAGTGGATGGCACCAACTCCTGACTACCTGCATTATTTTCTACCTCATACTGAAAGATTGAAGTTGCTACCTGAAACTTTGGACATTCTAGTTCGGAATGCTAACTTGTTTTGTGGAGTCTACACCATCCTGATAAAGCAGCCTCAACTAAATATACACCACTTGGAGGTTTTTCTTGATTGGCTAGCTAATCCAAGGCAGTAGGGACGCCTCCATTGTTAGGCCTTATATTCCAAGTTTTTTTCTATCTGGGTGGTTGTCTCTTGTCATACCCTTGTCCACCAGCCTGCCCTCTATCAAAAATTTGGCCTGAAGACTGCCCTTTATCATAGTTTTGTCCTCTATCATAATTATGTGCTCTTTCAGCATGTTGTCCCCTATCAAAATGTTGTCTTGATTGAGTTTTCTGGATTTCCTTATTATGGTTAGACTGCATACTCCTTTGAGCAGCCTGGAGTTGACTTTTTTGGTTTCTCAGATAAGATACCTCCATGTTCAGCTTCTTCACTTATTCATTCAATTCATCCAATCTCTCCCTGCCAGGGTTCCTATATGGAGGTTGGTTTGTATTTTCATTTTGAGGGTGTCCTCCTGTGGTAATAATATTTAGAGACTGGTTCAATACTTCAGAATTCTGCAAATATTTGGGAAAGCTAGCCTGAGGCTGTGGATGAATAGGTTGATTTACATTTTGTTGGGCATAGCTAATCACAGGTGGATCCTGACTCATGGGTGGCCTTGGGTGAGGAACTAAAGGTAACTGGGGTATAGGATTTATGATAGGGGTATGATTGGCCAAAGCCTGATTGAGAGCTGGGATCTGCCCAGGATAAGTAGTGGGTCCAAGTGATGGAAAAGGCCCATATCGATGTTTCCTTAGGGCAGTACTAACCTTTACAGCCTTTGTGTATGCATCAAGAAAGGTGGTAGGAGGGTTATTTCTACATTTCATGAAGGGAGCCATCAAACTATCAAGACCCTCATAATAGACTTCTAAAGCAGTGGCCTCATCAACAACATAAGGAGCTTGCAGTCGGGTATAAGCTCAATTAAACCTATTATTAAAAGACCCTATAGGCTCATTGAATTCCCTCTTAACCTTGGTGAGCTGAAGATAAATCTCATTTGGACTTATAGGAATCTTAAACTTCCACAGAAATGAAGTCTCCAGTCTAGTCCAATCCCAAATAGACCCAGCAGGAAAATGGTTATACCAATAAAAAGCATCCTCTCCTAAGGAATAAGGAAAAATCCTGCATGCTACATCCTCATGATTGATTCCTCTGTCCCTAAGGCAAGTTTTAAAAATCCTAATATGTTCTTCAGTTGTTCTATTAGGATCATTAACATGGAACTCAGAAAAAAAATTCTCTAGGTTCTTGGGCATAACATTGTAGTTATTGAAGATCAAGGGGGATGGATTGTTGGCAAGGAAAGCCATTGGTGGAGGTGGAGGTGGTAATGGCTGAATTAGGGATGACTAAGGTTGTTGAATGAGAATTCCCTCAGAATTAGATGAGGATGAACCTGATGAAGATGAGGATGATGGGGAAGACGAAAGTGGCTAGGTAAATGATGATTCTCCCCTCATTCTATTCCTTCTTGACCTAGTAGGGGCTTGCAACTCTTGAAACACTTCCTCTCCTGGAGTAGATCTGGTTCTCCTTCTGAACCTTTCAGGAGATATGGCGTTGAGAAAATGCTCCAGTTTGCTTACTCAGGCCCTCCTTCTAGCACCAAACTGTTGATGGTGTTTTCTACACACCAACAACTCAGACATAATATGATATCCTATCTCTCTTGAAAGTTAAATCTCTATGGGAAAAGGGATAACCCCAAGGTCTCTAATGTCAGGTCTTGACAATGCAATAAAACAACTCAGTGATAAAATGTGAAAATGTTGGTAATCACAAAGGGACCTTACTACAAGCAAATACTAGACTTAAATTTATCAGATCTAGCAATATGGTGATACTTCAGATATTGAATATAACCCAAGTAATCAAAGAAATGGCAAATAAGATAAGGGTTTCAGAGATAATTCTAAGACTAATTCTAACCCTAAGATTAACAATGCAAAAGATGAAATGCTCGAAATGGACCAATCCCTAATAAATTGATTCCTATTCAACCCAGATAAATCTGCAATCTTACAGAAATAGTGCAATCTTCTAAGGTGTTTAACATTTTCAGACTATGAATATTCATTCAAAACAACCTTGTTACAATTTCGAAATGAACAAAAATCCACAATCAAACTAAGAAAAATGAATATTAAAGTCCAGGCTAACTTTGAAAAACAACTAACAGTCAGCTAGTTGCAAAAGTATGGACCAGATATTGCTGCAAACACTTCAAGCATTAAACCCTAAACACCATTAAACCATTTAACATGCATCAGATTAACTTAAGCAATTTTAAAAAATAGAATATCAGAAACCAAGCCAAATAAAACTTAACACAAGACAGGCACCAAATCATAATGTCTTTACTTGCATTAAATTATCCAAAGTGGCAACAAATCCAGTATTTTGTTACAGCACTTGCTTGCTTGAAAAAGAAGACTAACTTCTAACTCTAACTCTTGCTATATTGCTCAATTCGCTCCAATATCAAAACTATCTAGCCCTTACAAATGAGGCAAAATGCCATATTTATAGAAACCCCTGAGATATGTCGGCCAAATTAGGGTTTACAATAATAAACGGCCACACAACAGGTCAGCCAAGAGAAATTCGAAATAACATGAAATGTGCATTAAATGCACCAATTTCATCCATGTCGGCCTGGGGTGTCCAACAAAGCTCAGTCCAATGCATGCGAAGAAAGAGGAAAAATAATGGGGAAGCACAAATTTCGATGTAGTATTGCATTAACTACTTCCCCTTTTGTCCTTGGCATGCCTCACCTTATCCTGCACCATCAAAAATACCTTGTCCAAGTTGGAAATAGGTGGCATAGGTAAAACCCTAGTTCTCCTCTCAAGGGACTTGATATCATCTCTTGACTGCTTCACCATTTTATCCCAATCTACCTTACTTGTTTGATACCTATCAATAACTGCAATGTAAGTTGCTACATCATCCAATTGATGTTCAGTGATAGGGCCCTCATTGACTGGAGAATACACATCTCGTCACCATTTTCTCAACTGCTCTAGGCTAAGATGCTTTGGTGCAAATTTCTTTCTCCCTATCATCACTTAAAAGAAGGAAATACACTTATTGTAAATTTTAGTCAAGGTGTCTTCAATCTGCTTTCCTTGTTTATATATCTTCTTCAAAGCCTTTTGCCTTATCTTCAAAATTTCAAACCATTCCCAAGGCTCTGCAATTCTTGAGGAAAGAAGAATTCCATCATTTATCAATTTATCTTTAGTGTATTCCATGATGGTCCTTGTCTTTTGCAACAGGATATCTACGTCTTCCTTATCATGAGCTAGCACATTCCTTAGCCAATCTAACAACCTCATTGCATCTCCTCCAGTCGAAAGGATGTCTTTGATAGTATCATCTCCCTCGGTTTGCACCCATTGTAACTAGCCAGCTATAGCATGTGTGGTGTTTGTCATTCTTTCCAACTCTGATATTGTTTATTGAGGTAGGAAGCCTACAGCAAATGAGGAAGAACTGATGGATTGCAAGGGTTTCATCAACTCTTGCAAATATCTCTTAAGTTTATCATTTTCTTTCTCCAACTCTGACTTAGTCTATACCTCCTTCCTCAATCTTCCAAGGATTATAGCATTGGAGCCTTCATATTCTTCAATGTCTTGCTCCATGGAAGTATGCCCTAGGTTGATAGTCTGCAGACTATAATCCTTTCCAGTCACATCATCCCTATCCTTGTCAAGAGTAGCAGTAGCAATGTGGACTACCCTATTATTCACTTCATCTCTCTCAATCCTAGAAATAATCTTGGATTTCTTCTTTGTCTTTCCCTTTCCAATGTTTGTTTGTAGTTCATCCCAATTAAGAGGAGTATCATACACCACAATTTTTTTTCTCTTTAATTCTTTATCCAACCAGCCCAAAGCAGTAGATTCTAATTGTACTTTTCTTTGTCCATCTTCTTCCTATTGAACCTTGGACACATTCTTCTCCACACTTGGCTCCTTGGAGACCTCCTTAACTGAATCCTCCTTTTCTTTATTGTGCTCCTCTCTCTCATGCACTGGTGAAGGAGTCCTAACTGGCATTTCCTCCCTCAGAAGAGGTCTATCCTCTTCACCTCTTGTAGGTGAATCCTCGCAAGCCACCAGAGGAAACTGTAGAACCTTATCTATTTTTGCCTCAGCATTGTAGAGATCACCCTCTTGGAATTCCTCCTCTCCATGGTCTTGGGGATCCTCAACATCTTTTGATTTATCTGGCACATTATCAGTCTCATGAGGAGGGATGTCCTCATGCTTGGTGATAGGAGAAGTCATGGGAAAATTTCCTTTTGGTGCAACATCCTTGGGAGAAGGATTCCTTGATCTCCTAGTATATACTTGTGTCTTTTCTCCCGAGCTCTCTACTTCTACCATAGGTGTGTCACCTTCTTCATCTTCCTTAGAAGTTCCCTTCTCCTTTTTTCACAACCTCACAATCCTCCTCTTCTTAGGCGAGGGGACACTAGCCTCTTCCTTTTCTCCTTCACCTCTTTCAGCCTTCCTTCTCCTCGCTACATGCTTCATTTTCTTGGCAATAGGCTTTCTTTGTTTCTTTGCTTCTCCTACCTCCTATGCCTAAACATCTTTAAGTTTGATCTTGAAAGGAGAGCCCACTTTGGTTTTTCCTTTGGGGTATTGTTCAGGTGATTCCTCGGAATCAAAGTGAGACTCCAAGTCTCCCATAAGATCATAGGTGCATTGCACACCCTCACTCTCCAACTCCAACATCTTGTGTTTGAGCCATAGCCTTGTATACTTGATTACTGGAGTCATGACTTGTTCTAGCTCTATTTTCTCTTCCTCCAACCAATCAACCTCTCCAATTGGCTTACCCTTCATAGCCTCAAATTTATGGCCTTCAATCAAATTCCCATCCTCCTTAACATGATCAAGAACAACCCTTATGTTGTATAACCATACTAAGTTTATTGGTAAGCTAGAAAACTTCTTCTTTCTGACTTCAAACTCGGCATTGATGTTAGCCCAGTAGTCTTCTATGTCATCCTTGTGACTGTATTCTCTTCTAGCCTTCTTTTGTGCTTCTTCAGTTATATCAAACCTGGACCTCTTGGAGTGGAAAGGAAGACCTAGGGTACTCATCTCCTCTTCAGAAGCATGGGCCTAGTTAATAGAAGGGAAGGCTTCATCACTTCCTATCCTCAAAGGAAAATCACCACCAAACCCGGTCGTGTGCGTCTCCCTCTTCAAAATTGCATCAAAGTCACAAATTTTTCTTGTGACATTCAGGAGTATAACATGATCTGTAGGGTAGCGAGGGAGTGTGTATGGGGCCCTATGATAGCCATCAATTCTTACGTATGATAAGGTGGGGATCTACATAAACCAAGCTCCAAACCTCTTAATTAACTCCTTGGCATTGTCTGGGATCCGGACAAGCTCTACACCTTGGAGCACCCAAGTGATGTACATGGTGAATACATCGTTCACCCTTTTGTAGCTTGTGTTACCCAAGTGTAGTTGTGGGTAAAATTCATAAATTACATCCTGTGCAAACACACCTTTTGTGCTCAATCCCTTGTATGGGTGGAACCTAGCTAAAGCATAGAACAGGTAAGAAGTCATTGTGAAACTCTTAGTCTACAGGACATTACACATTTTTTCATGAATCATGGCACTTATTATGCCTGTCTAATGATAGTTATTCTTTTGTTCCATCCTTACTATGACATAGAACATCCAATTTTTGAACATTATTGCACTCTTCAGCCCTACCACCCTATTGAGAAGGGTGATAACATCATAGTATTCCTTCCTGAATTTAGCTCTGAATAGTTGCTTGGGTAGCTTTGAAAAATGGGACTTAGGTTTTTCCAACCAGGAATTAATGACCTGTTGGGATTTGATGGTATCTTCCTCATAGAACTTCTTTGCCACATCCATGTCAAAATCCACCACATGAGTACTGTCAGGCATGTTAAAGGTCTAGGCTATAGACACGGGATTTAAATTTGCCACAATTCTCCCTTGGGGACCAACTATCCTTTGTGTACCTCTGTCATAGTGTCACGCACATTCAAGCACCAATTCATAACTCTGCAATGTAGAAGGAAATCCATCTACATGTGCCAATCCTAATTCCAATGTCCTTTTGGCTAGAAAAGGAAGGTCCTATACTGCCATCCTTGTCTTGAACTCTTCATAATCCCACAATCCAACATTTGTATCAATTACCCCTGACCAGATGGAAGTAAGCTTGCTCTCAAGAATTATGATTTTTATATCCATCTTGATTCTTTTTGCTTCATAAACAGAAGACCCTTCCACACCTAGATCCATCACTCTACCCTTGGTTCCACTTTTCATTGCCTTACCTGACTCAGCCTGCATTCAACAAAGAAACCACAATAAAGATAACATGGAACACAAGTTAATCAATCATAAATGACAAATTCATCTTCAATATAAGTCCCATAATAAGAAAAATCCTCAAAAACCCCATAAAAATTAACCATCTCATAGTTCAGGTTTTCAGCCCTCTCGGGGAATCCAGGCCAGAGAAGAATTTCAGGAAATTCCCAACCAAGCGGATTTTATTGAAATAAGCACAAAAGCATCCAATAATCATTTAATCGACTATCATTAACCAAGAAACAACATGATACATCTTAAAATGAGTCAAAGTCGATCATCAAATGCATAATCATCAAGAAAACTTTCATGCAATCTCTTGATTCTTCATTTTCAGCAAGACTTTGGGAAAATCCACCCTAGACAGAAATCCGCGAGAATAGCAACAGTTTAGGAATCCTAAGAAAATGAAGGAACCAGGAACTTTCGGGAAAATCCCGAAGGCACAGATTTCAACGAAGCTAACGCAATTTTCACAATTTAAGCCCAGTTTCGGGAAATCAACAAGGCAACGGACCCTCGGAGAAGTCTGATCACAATGGAATTCCGTGAAGGACCAAAATCTTCGGATGATAGCATATTTTAGGAAAACAGAGAGAAAATGAAAATTCGGGGAATTTTGGCAGTTAATGAATTCCGCGAAGACTTTGAAAAACCGAATATCCACATTTTCTCGTGACCTCACTCAAATTGATCTAACAATCACAAATTTATGGATTTGGAGCTTGAAACCAGCTTGATTTAAACCTCCTACAGATCATCTTTGAATTCAAAACTCACCCTAAACTAAATCAAGAGGGATTGGTGATGCCCCAGGCACAAAACCCTAAAATTCCACCATGAGCACTCAGGATAAGCTTGGGCTCAACTTGTTTGTTTGCAAGGTTTACAGAAGGTTCATTATGGCCTATGAAAGCAATCTACCTCATGATGAAATCAAGAGACAAGCTCAGAAACCTAGTTGGGATCATCACTCCAGTAGAATAGAATAACCCTAGCTTCAAGATACTCAATGCTCAAACACGCAGAAACTCAAACCCCAAGCACACCCAGAATGCCCAAGAAGCACGCATATTCAACAATCAAAAGCAAGGAAACACAAACCACATGAAGGGGCACCAAACGAAAACTAGAAATCCTAGCATCAATCGCCAAACCCTACCATATCAACACTTTGACTCATAGCACACACGCACAAATCATGAAGTAATTCAATTCCTTTATTAAAAGAGAGAAAGCCTTGTGTACATACCATGAGGACAGAAAAATCAAAACAGGATAAGCTAGCAAGAAACCTTAAAGTCCAAGCAGAGTGCAAATGGCTTCCAGAAAACCCAACTGTGACAATCGACTTCAATCCCAAATGCACAATCTAGCAACAACACTCAGGATCAAGCACTCCAGACCAATAGAAAGCAAGTGATAAAAATCCAATGGTATAAAACTCCCAAAAGAAATGATTTAATACCCACCACAGAAATCGTACAATCGAGCATTAATGCAGTCAACAAGACAGGTCAAACCAAAACCTAGGAATTCGACAAGGCAATGGACCCTCGGAGAAATCTGATCACGATTGAATTCCATGACGAACCAAAATCTCTGGATCACACTGAAAAGCAGCCGTCACCGGGTTTTCAAGGAAACTGGGGAATTCTACCATGTGTGGATTTTCCCGAGAGCAGTGAAAAACCTGGAATAAGTCCAAAACTTAAGGTTTTCAATATATATCATAGAGGGATCATCCACGTAAGAAAGATAAACATCCAGGCACATGCCCAAGCAAGCGAATCCTCAAAATTTATGGGCCAAAACACCAAGAGTGAAAAAACCAAAAGAGGGTCCCTGCTTCTAGTGGGGCGTGTGTGCGAAAATTGCACAACATGAATTATATGGAGAAATACAATTTTATGATTGGGGAATAAAATAAGGTGCAGAAAAGGAATATTGAGCTGCAAATAGAGGTGGAAAGGCTAAGGCACAAGAAAATAGAGGCAGTGCCAAGTGCTCTTGTGGTTCAATCATTACCATCTACATCAAGGTCATCACTTCCTACTACCCCCATTGTCTCCACACCAAATTCTCCCACTGAGACTCCTACCCTTAGTCCCACATTATAACCAATTGAGGAGGAGCTAACCTGCTCTGTTGATCCAACAAAGAAGTAATTAATGAAAAAAATCACAGAGCTAGAAGATTATTTGAAAAATAATGAGGAGAGGGAAGCTCTAAAGCAAAATGAAATTGTCACCATATTTTTGCAGCATTTAAATGAAAAAATTTATAATAGATTTCCAAGTATACATTCTTCTTACTCTTAATTATTGGGTGCAATAAATAATTTTGATAGGGATCAGGAAGTAGCAATACCATTGATTGAGAAATGGATCCCTAGGGCCAATGACTTGAATATAATGTATAAAGCCTTAAGATTTGATGATAATAATAGGCCATAGTCATTGAGACCTACTCAAATATTGGTTAAATCACAAGGTTTTCAAGCCTTACCGGATAATTTGAGTAGGAAGATAAGGGAATTGGTGAAATTTTTTGATGAATTGAGTGATACACTATTTCCTGATATAATTGATGACCAAAGTAATATCAGATCTCTTCAATAATGGAAGGATCGGGCTAGCAGGTTCATTGATGTCCAAATTGATTTAATATGTAATGACTTGGATTCAAATCTATTAGAGAGCTGCATGGAAAAAATCATCAGCACTAGTTCATTTTTTGAGTCTTTTGAAAAGGAGGCAAACCAAGTAGCAGTTAAATATACACCCTATAGAGCCAAGGTAGATGAGGTAATCAAATTCAATTGGTCGAGTGATGAGGAATAAAAGCGATGGGTGGATACATATTTAACTGAAGAAGAGTCAGAGTAGGAGTAAACTGCTAATAGTTAATTAACTAACTATTGCAGTCATAATAATTTCAAGTTTTTTTTATAGTGGTAGTCTAAATGCGTGAGCTTTTAAAGATTCGTGTCTATATCAAATCATTCTCAATAAAAAAATGGAAAAGAAAAAGAATGTTCTCCAACTTAGGGAATATCAGTTGTAATTGAATTTTGAGATGTCACTAAGCGGTCCAATTGGCTAGTGACATGTGTACTTTCTGGCCCGATGCTTTTTTGCTCCTTCATTTTCTATAAGAATGATTTCAAGGCCAGAAGTACAGGTTAGCAAGTTAGAAATTTTTGGTCAATTCTAGGTGAATTTATAGAGCAATCGTAAAGTCTGATAGTTACAGAAGAAATGCAAATTATTTTTGAGTCATTTTTGTTATAGGTTTTGAATTCATGGAGATATAATGTTGTATAATAGTACTAGCATTTGAATCAGATTGATAGATTCAATCTCATGTATCTCCTGTGTACAAGCGTATTTGAATTTTGAATAAAGTGATCAAGGGTTATTTTTTTCATCTCATTGTTGTGGTGTGTGCAATTCTTATTTTAGCTTTGATTCAAGGAATTAATTAGAATGCTTAAATGAGATTATAGGTTGATACGTTCTTTACAAGGATTTGATAAGTAGTATTGAGTTAGGTTTACATATTGGAGATATTGTAAGGCAATATTATCAAAGATATTATATGCTATGGGTTGAATCTATTGTAAACCCTTAGGTATTTGTGAAATTTACTCCTCCAATGGAAATAAGGCACTGATCTAAGTTGAATTTGTTCTTTGTGGTTCAATATTTTTTTGTGTTCACCCAGAGCTTGCTACAAATTGAAAATTAATGAATATATTTTACTTTGAAGTATTATTGTGATTATCTCACGCTCCAAATGGTTGATAATTATTGATGAACAGCCAATTCTATTTAGTTTTATCCCATTTTGTTGAGCTATTGAGTGAGATTATCCGTTATTGTTAATTTTGTCTATAATTATGGTGGAGAGTTTATAAACACATTAAAAGATCACCCTCTCGGGTCTTGCAAATCCCAAAGTGTAGGAGGTCCTTAAAATACTCATCAGTTGGTCCAGGTCCTTCGAGCTACCCTTAATTAGAATTCGCAATTCCATAGGTAGATTAGAAGATCAACCTGGTTGCAGTAAAACAAACCAACAGATAACACTTCACAACACTTTTTATCATCACACTGATTTCATCACATGCAACCATCCATTAATGGCAACACTTACAAGAATCTCTATTTTGTTGACATCAATGGCAACACCTGAAACAAGAAAAAAAAAGTGGATTTTGATCTAAGGTAAGGCTAAGATTGAAGGAGGTTTCAATCTAAATGGATTTGATCAAAGGATGGTTTTATCTAATCCCCTCTTCTATTTATAAACAACCCAAAATATCCCTTTCTCACCATTCTAGTGTAGTGATTTTCTCATGCATGAAAATTGATTCAATTTAGGCCCCCTTAGATTAAATCCCCTTGCATAGTACCTATGTGGTAATATTTCCCCTCCAAACCACATGGAATAATTTCCTTAGACTAAATATTTTAATTTGAATCATATTTTGTGGGATCAAACAAAATTCAATACCATCGGCCTAACAATGCTTCATCGGCGGAACCCCCATCACAATCTTGTCGATGGCCCGATGAAAATAGCTCACAACCTAGTATCGGTGTAACAATACTCTATCGGGCTGACTCCTAAGGTGCTCTCCCGATATACCAATAGAGTTAAATTGTCAACAAAAGTAACCATGAATTATAACTATGGGCATGAATTATTGAATGCATAAAGTATATTAGGGGAACTATGGTGCATCAGGGAAACATTATCTGGCATCCCATTGATAGAACGAAGGATAGGTTTCCATTGGTGGAGAGGGTGGCTATTGTTGAATGAAACATCTTAGGTCTACAAGTTGCAAATTATTAACCATTGATCTTTCTAAATCTAATAGTTATAGGGGGATTCCAAAGGTTTAAGTTGGCAAGCCCATCGATTAGATTTTAAATCGGACGTTTGTGAGTTGATTCTACAACCTAATACGCATGTGCCTTTTCAAAGGCTTATTGAGGCGCAAAATTTGTTTTGGGCCACACAATTAGGGTTGGGCACTATATAAACCACTACTATCACAACTATTGAAAAATGCTCAGGTATTGGGTCCTCTCCCCTAGATTAAATTAAGGAAAAAATTATTGTAAACACAATATGTATAGAAGAATATGAATGTAAAGGAAAATGGATACTAGCAAAACATAAATGTAAATAAAAGTAGTGTGAGCACAAAATGAATCTAAATTGGTCTTGAACAAATAAAATCATACCCAATTAACATTAAGTTATACTGACCTTGCACTCATTTCCATTGTCAATCTTGAAGGTTACTTTGATGCCTTCTGAAGAAACTCTTTGGCCACGAGGCAAGAGAAGGCGGGAAAACCAAGTGTATATTGATGACTTCCTGACAATCAAAAAGAAACAAGCAACCAGTCAACCCTATTAGAATAGAATAATCTTATGAATTGATTTTATTTGTTTTACTAGCTAATGGATAGTGGACCTAGTTCTCTTGAATTGAAATACTACTAAGATGTGTTGACTGGTGATTTTAGACTACCGATATTTTGCTTCAATCTTTATAAGTTGCTTTTGTCTTAAATATATTCAAGATAACTCTGCAAAAAAAATCCCTGATCTCTTAGAAATTATGCAGATTATTTTGTTAATACTTCTCCATTTTGATATGTTCTTTCAAAAATTCATAGAAATATATGTAATGCCATATTTGAAACTTACATATTTTAATTTTACTAGTTCTGTAATTATAAGATGATTCCAACAATTGTGAAACACATTGGAAATATGCTGGATGAATGAAGGAAACTATGCAATTGGAAGGTGTAAAGCCAAATTCCTTAACCCTTGTCAACATCCTTCTTTCTTGTTCTAAAACATATGCTTTGGAACAGGGCATGAAAATCCATCTAAGTATAATGAAAAGGAGATTTTTTTCAGATATTATATTACAGTAAGTTAAATGAATGTAAGTAGAGAAATTTTTGCGTACCTACAAATGGTACAAAATTTCATGGTTAAGTGGAAGCCTCCCATCAACAAAAAGATCCAAATATCCGTGTATCTATCCCAATTGAGCCTCTAAACCCTTCAGAGCTGTCAAATTTTCCACTAACCTGTTATGCACAAAAGTCAAATTTTAGAGACCACCACAAAAAAAAAAAAAATAGAGCTTTGAAACCAAATCCACACACAACACAATGTTCATAGTGAAAATTTAGCACTTTCTTTCATCTTTGCATATTGATTTGATGCTTCAAATGATGCATTTCTTATATTGAAAAGTGCATTACCTTATTGAGCTTCTCTTTGTTTTGAGAATAGTTTAATATTCTCTACTTAATAGGGCCAACCACGTGAAGGTGGAAGCTCATTTGGCCCCTAGCCCCCCCCCCTTCACATCACTCTCAATTCCCCATACTCGATCATATAACATTAATCATTCATTCATCCATTAATAACATATATCATTCATTCATTCATTAATACACATATCCATTCATTCATTCCATTAACATAACACATTAACATTCATTCATTAACATATTCACATTCATTCATTAACATATAACATTCATTCTTTCAGTTTTTACATATTATCAAAAATATGGTTGTCATAATATGATTACAATCACTTTTTTTTGTAGATAAAAAAAGCTGAAGTGGAGTATCATTTTCTAAATCATCTATCCCTCGGCCTTTAGTTGTTTCGCCCTTTGCTCGTGATCTTAATGTATGCCTAGTCATGTACTCACGATGTGGAGACCGTTGCAAGGGAGGGTCTGCTGCAATAACAAAGAAATGTTAAATTGATATGTTTTATTATTATTGTTACAAGTAATTCATTAATTAAAAGAACATTAGAGTGGTGCTCTTTACCTGATGGGGCCACATCATGTTCCTGATCTTGTCTTATAGCCTCATGCTCAACATGTTGAACACCCTCTAAATCCTGATCTGGAGTTGAAACATGAAAGGTTACATTAATTAATACACCAATTGCAATTAAAAATGTTTAAAAGAACATTAGAGTGGTCCTCTTTACTTGATGGGGCCACATCATGTTCCTGATCTTGTCTAGCCTGATCATGCTCAACATGTTGATCATGCTCTACATGCTCTAAAGTTGAAACATGAAAGGTTACATTAATTAATACACCAAATGCAATTAAAGATGTTTAATTGTATTAATCCATACTACGTTTTTTATAGCACATGAATACATCCAGTACCAGGACGCACATCATGACCTTCATCTATAGGTTGTGCTCCACCCTCACCAGCATGCATTCCAATGTCATGTGTAGTATTATCATTGCTTGTTTGTTTAAAACAAATAGGCACATAATTACTTTATGGTGGAAATTAATATTGAATAGATTGCACAAGTATTCAATTTTAAATAAACTTTATTGAGTTTATTTACCTATGTGTCGGATGCAATGGAAGATTGTGTTTGTCTAGTTGAGACTCTTAGGCGTTCAGCCAGGGCTCCATAGCCTTGCTGGAAGGCAATCTTCAGGTCCTCTTCTGTGGGCACTCTGTTGAATTCAGAGCCCTACATTTTTGCATAAGATCATGAATTTTTCTTCTATGGTGTGATAAAACTAAAATTATTTGCAATTTATTATTTGGATGCAATATTTCATTTATTGATACTTACAATTTGTGCGGATAATTTCATATAACCACCAAAGCCAAGTTTGTGTTGCTTGTGTTTTTATAGTCTTGCCTTTGTTTCCTTCGATGTGTCGGGCAGCCTATGAAAATTTTGAAATGTGTTAGATTATGTAAAAATAAAGGGTAATCAGTATATAATTACATTGTTGATAGCATCACATACCTTCCTTGGCCCAGTGGTGTCTTTCTTTTTTTCTTTTCAGCCTTCTCCTTTCCATTCGACACCAAGTCCTTCCACTCCCTCTCCGGAATCATGGGGGGATGCTCATACTTTTTGTTCTTCTCTAAATGTGACCTATATTGGTCCCTCACATACTTTAGATAGGTACCAACTTTCTTAAGGACCTTGGTTCGGTTGAATTTTTTATCACCGAACAGCACAACTAAATGGTTAATGAGCTCATCTTTTAAATCTTGATTTTGGGCATTCCATCATGTATGTATGGTGGGCCTAGAGCTCCAATGTAATATCACTTAAATTTTTATAAAAAACATCATTTCCTGCAAAATGATCATGGGATCATTAGTCTAAAAAGAGTGATCAATAAGTAAATTTCAATTGGATTATATATAATAATAATTAAAACATTTTAAACTACCTAGGACCTTCTCTATCTTTATGGGAACGAAATCCTTGATCACCAGAAATGTGACCAGAATGTTCTCGTACTAGTAATATAGGAAGATCCAAGAAATGTTGGTAAAACATCACTAGTACTAGTGGCCTCTACATCCCCAGGTACATGTCCTAATGCATGTTTTAGCATGTGTTCACTGCCAGAGGGTGCACTATCGGATGTTTGCATGGTATGTGTTGCCGACATTTCAGTCAACAATATAGGCACGGGTGATGAGGTTAGATGATGTGATGTATGCGCAGGAAGATCAAGATTGACACTTGTACCAACCCCTACTCCCCGAGCAACACTTGCAGTACCCTGATCATGGCCAGCAGCATCATGAGGACGCAAATAATCCTATAAAAACAACACATTTTAGTTCATGACATAAAATTGTACAAAATATAAAACTATGAATGAACTTATTTTATAATTAAAGATCTCATGAAAGCTTACTTACAAGTTATGTGCTCTCTCAGTCAATATTTTAACCCTTTATCTTATCTCATATGTTTGAGGCACTATGAATACCAACTTAAAGATTTCTTCTTTGCATTTTTTTTGGGCCTTCCTCATCATATCCACAAGGTTTGTGGAAAATGTGATGTCATCATCACATAATAGTGACTGCACCTCAATATGGATGCTCTCCTCTACTGTTGGTGTCTTTCCCTGATTAGCCGACTACAACAAGAATGTTAAAAATATTATCGAAATTAACCCAATAAACTCATGAAAAAAATATAATAATAAAACATTTTTCTCATATCTAATTTGTACAATTACAATGAGGTAAACCTATTGGGTAGAAGCTCCTAAAGATACATCGTGATCTATTCTCTAGGTCAGAACCTTCCCTATATGATCAATGTCTCACTATGAAAAAAATTAAATATAAAAAAGCATTACCAAAATGAAACCAATAGACTTACGAAAAAAAAATAATAATAAAATGGTATATTGGGGTCATTAATTAGAGGTTGGGTAAAATGGTATATAGTACATACCACCCCCATAGTAACTGTGTTTGTATCTAAGCAATTCAAATTGTAATCGATTAGTAACTCTTCCCCTACAGTTATTTATTTTATCGCACATACGAATACATGGTTTCCCTCATGTGCCTCGAATATACAATTGGGTTTCTTATTTGTTGACCCAAGTCGTGTACTATTTATAAACCCTACAATATTCTCCAATGCTTTTGGCCTTCTGTCAATGTACCTAGCCACTCCTTTATTTTGATCCTTATCTTTTAGTTGTATATAATTTGCTGACAGTGCATACCTACGCATACTTCGTGTATATCGAACCAGCTGCATCCAATATTTGTAACTGTAACAGGGTCTGACATACTCCATCAATTCAATAACTTTTTCGTAACAGATATTTATGTCGTCTATGCAAAATAGGCCTAAACCATGTAATGATGATGGTGCTATGCGATATATCCTCTCGTTGACACAAAAATCAGTGTTTATTGGAGGAAGTTCCTTGGGTACCCATTGTTTCTGTAGATTTTTGTACCTCAAGGGAACCTCGATGTCATCTATTATCTCATCATCATAAGAACAGGACCCCCCTTCAGCAAGAAAAAATTCCATGCATTTACAGAATTTTCTTCTAATCTTTTGACCTCTAGTTGATCTCCCTCTTTTAGATCTACTACATGTCTCGCTTTCCTCTTCTCTTCCTGAATTTCCCTCGCTCGAGGAAGACAGATCTGAAAAATATCTATTTGGTGGTACCTACACTCATAAGGATGTTGGATGAAATTCTTTCATGGTGATCTGATCCCAAGGTGACATTATGATTAATATATCATTTCATCGCTAGAATTTGACAGGTTATAAGGTAATCAAGTCTTGATAGATTGCAAGTTATTGTTACTACCATCCAAATGTGTCCATCACAAATCAAATCTACTTAAGGTTTTAACTCCCAAACTTTGTAACAAGTGTTAAATGTGACTATGGTCCACTAGTTACACAACCAAGGCCTCAAATATATTTTCTAATTATAATCAAAGGATTTTTTTCTCTTCATTCAAGTAAATAAACTTGAAGGGAAACACCACCAAGTGGTTTATTGGACACCTACATGACTAAAAATAGCAGAAAATTTACATTTAATTTCCATATGTCTAAGTGGTTAACAGGGAGGGAGTGTGTACTAGGCCTGGTTAAGTCATCATAAGTTTATGCTTGGCAATAAAAATTGTTTAATTCATCTTAAATCTTCATGTGTCTAATTGCTAGGAGACTTTTGGTATGTTTTAAGGTAGGATGAGTGGTTGCATCAATGTTCTAGTTCTCTATGACAAGGTTTCAACATCTTCAAATAGTGAAATTTAGTGCTCATAGTCATTTGAAACAACAAAATTTTGATTATGTATGATGGTAGGATTTGATAACTTAAAATAATTGGCTACCCAACAAACTTAAAATTAAAACAAACTTTTTTAGTTTAAGGGTTTAGTACTTTCTTTCATCTTTGCATATTGGTTTGATGCTTCAAATGATGCATTTCTTATCCCACTTCTATCATATTGTATTCCCATCCCATTGCAATTGCTGCAATTTTTGGAGGAGTTGATACCAAAATTTCATATCAAATACCACGTTCTTGAAGCAATTTTCTATGTTTTTACTATTTTTTTGAAGTTCTTTTGTGTTGTATGGATCCGTACAAGCTTGAAATGCTCTGAGATCATTTTTGTAGATAAATATATATATTCCCTTTCATTTTCATTTGTTTTGAAGTGCTAAATCACTATTTTTTGGGAGAAAACAATCAAATACAGGGACTACCCTGTTTTTCATGTGTAAGGGTTTAAGGGCTAAAAAGAAATGACATCCACCAATCTACCCACCATCTTGGAACTGTTACTCAGTGGATTGGTGTGAAACATGGTATGATAGAGGTTAATTGCATTTAGGGGTCTGTTAAAGCAAGAAACTTGGCATTAAATTGATGCCCTAGGGCTGACAAGGGCAATTTTCTTATGAATTTGTGGTTGTTAAGTCAGGGTTTATCAATTTGATGGATATCTTGGTAGAGTCATGGTGACACTATTTGATGGTCCAACAAAAATATCTCTAACAACTCTAAGAGCTATAATGGGATGGCATTAAAGGAACCTTCATATGAAGGATCTTCTAATGAAGGACCTTTGAATTAAGGTCTTCATTCGAAGGTCCTTCATGCAAAGGTTCCTTTTATAAAGCATTTTGGACATGAAATATTTAAAATAAAAAAATACCTTCATTTGAAAGTCTTGACATGGTATCATTTTTGAATGAAGGTTCTTCATTCAAAGGTCATGACGACATCACCTTCAAATGAAGGTTCTTCATTCAACTGGTATTTTGTAATTTTGAAATTTTGGGATTATTTTTTTGCCTCATCCCACAAGTGGGACACACTATTGTGCAATCACTCATTAACAAAGAGATGAATGTGTGATAATAATTTAGGGTTAAAAATAAATCCATTTGAGCCTTTTATAAATGAAAGGACATTTGATGCAATCATATGCCTTGTCAAAGTTTTAACTTAATAGTAAGGGCATCATGAGTAGTTTGTTGGGCCCATTCAACAATCTCTAATGCAAGATTTGAATTGTCTAGAATGTATCTACTATCAAGAAAACCAATTTGTTTACCTGTATGACTATATCTCAAGCAATAGGTTTAATTGTGATGGCAATGATATTGACAAAGATTTTATAATCTAGGTGTTGAGAAGCATAATTGGCCACCATCCTAGGAAAGATTCTTCATTCTCACTTTTAGATGTAAAAATTTAACAATACCTTGATTGATGAAAGAGGCCAAAGACCCTTTCTCCAAGGTATCCAAGTACATATAGCAGAAGTCTTCTCTTATACGGTTGGACATGATTTAAAGAACTTAGCTAGGAATTATTCATTTAACCTAAGGTTTTCTCATTATGCCATCATTGGAAAAGTATGATCAAATTATTGTATTATGAAGAATTTGAGTTCTTCAAATATTATATTCCTCTATTCATAATTTTTAAGGGTTGTGTGTGGAGGAGGTTATCACTACCAAGAAGGGAGGAGACCTTTACTTGCATATGTTTGTGGTGGAGGTATTAAATAAGAATTTTATGCCTCTATTTCCATTCATTAGATCTATCTTGCCTAGCATATACTTGGGCTCCTTTGCCCCTATAAACTTCCATTTATTTGAGTTTATGTTATGTAAGCATAATTACTTGCTATGTTGAAATATAAGAGGTGGAGGAGGCCAAAAGGAAATAACCCCTTTTTAGTTGTACCTTCAATTTTTTTCTTATTGTTTTATGTTTTTAGCAACTTTGTGGACATAAGATTTGAGGTAGGTCGTACAACAAAGAATAACATGTTCCCACCAACAACCAAGATGTGGGTAGATTATGGGAGTTTTTCCAAGACCTGAAGTTGGTCGATAAAAATGTGAAAGACTAAGCTATTTTATTTTTTTGTCTTATCTTATACTATTTTACGAGAATGGGGTTGCCAATGTACGAGAAGATCTTTGGAAACTAGGCATGAAAATTGTAGGTTAAAGAGAATGGAGGTGCCAAACTTATAGTACTCATTGTCCCTTGGTCTTCGATTTTCCCCGAGTGTCCTCAACCTCATCCTCGACGCTGGTATTGACCTTGTTTTCACTCCTCCATAGTCTTCCTAGACACTAGTATTGACCTTGTTTTCACTCCTCCAAACTCTTCCTCGGTGCAGGTATTGACCTTTCACTTCTCCAAATTGACGAGCTAAATCTTGGTTTCGTTAAGTTTTAGAGTATGTTAATTAAATTTAAAATTATGGTGCCATTTAACTAGGTTTTAATATTCTACAATATAGTTAAGTATATATTATCTATATTCCACAATTCCTCC